>VMDO01030841.1:0-20786 GCA_007922755.1 Pedetes capensis
AAAACACTTGCCGATTCTGTGCCAGGCAAACAATCTTATTTATGTTTAAGCCCATTGTTGCAGACACTGTGTCAATCCATCTGGTGGAGGGTTTTCCTCTTTTGCGTTGACCTGCCACTCTTCCAAACATGATGTCCTTCTCCAGGGATTGTTCTCTCCTGACTACATGTCCGAAATATGTAAGACGCAGGCTGGCCATTTTTGCTTCCAAGGAGCACTCTGGTTGTACTTCTTCTATTAATGTTAGTATGCTCTCTGTCTCTCTTGATCCTTCTGATTAATATTTGATTAATTTTATTGATCTTTTCAAAGAAATAAGTTTTGATTTCCTGTTTGTTCCATAATGAATGATCATGATTACCAGAGAAGAATTGCTACCCACAATGGAGGCAAGTAAGAGGATGTTTGGAATTTGGTGGAACCCATAGGAAATCTCTTAGTGTTCCTGTGTCCCACTGTGACAAGAAAGAAAAATAAGAACATGGGGATCTGTGCATGGCAGAACTGTGAAACCACCAGGCATACCTGTTCTGACTCAAGCTGTTAGATTACAAATATGTCAAAACTAAGCTTCCTGAGGTGTGAAGAACATTGAACACCTTAGATCTTTCACACCGTGTCTCATCATACTTTAAGTAGGGACTGGGATTTTAAAGACACCTGCCAGAAAATAACCTTTGCTTCATTATTATAACAAAATGCACATCCCTGGGTGGATATTTAAGATGTTAATGAGACATACAATATAGGAAGAGACAGGAGGAGTGACTGCACATATCTGGCTCTTGTCCCTTCTCTGCATGTGATGACATAGAGGAGTGCAAGCCTGAAAGGTAATATAAACCCAGACCACCTGACCCCAGGGGCCATTCTTTCTTTGAGGTATGCTGCTACTCTTCTTTCCTGACATTTAACCCAGACTTCTCTTTCTAAGTAGTACTCTTCTGTACTTCCTCTATGTAATAAAGTTTCAGTTTGCTTTTGCTTCAGAAGTAGTCCTTGTTTGATTTCTATCATATATGAGACAAAGGACAGACTTGCACAGTGATATTGTAGTAAAAATCAATGGAAACAACAATAATCTAGTTCAGAGAAGGCTACTAATATCCAAGATTCTTCAAAATAAAGACTTGGATTGGCCTACCAGGGAAACAAATACAACTAGTACAGCCAATACCACCAAATGTTATTACAGACTCAGTAGTTCAGAAAGTACTCAGCCGAAAGTACTCAGCCAGCAAATGAGAATTGAGTCTTTCATTCTTATAGGCATGATAGTGAGAGCTTCTTTGCATGATTTGTCACCAATCTTCCTGATCTCTCTTCTTAGAGATAGTGCAATCCTCCTTAGACCTAGTACAATCCTTATAAACATGTCATTCCTCACAAGAGCTTTACTCTCTATCTCTTCCTCTCCTAGCTAAGTATTTCCATTTTTTTAAAAGATCAACTTGAGAACAAATGTTTGTATGGTGGTTAATGGTGCTAAAGCTAATTTCTGCTGCCTAGTAGTGAATCTTTTATAGTTCTGATCTGGAATGTTTTTTAAAACCCCATATGAGAAAGATTTAGCCCACAGCTCATGGCACTATTGGGAACTGTTGGAACCTTTAAGAGGTGGGGCCTAGTGACAGGTCTTAGGTCAGTGGGAGGTGTGTTGGGGGGATGCCTTCCAAGGGGATTGTAGAACCCTTGTCTCTTCCTCATTCTCTTTCAGGTCCCAAGCCTGAAGTGAACAGTTTTCTCTCCACATGCTCCCTGCCATGACATGTAGCCTGTCTACGGGGCCAAAAGCACCTGGGCCAATTGATCAAGAAGTGAAATCTCCAGAACCCTGAGCCCAAGCACTCTACATTCTTTGTAAATTATCTCAGGTATTTGTTACAGTGATGGGAAGCTAACACAGAGCTCTTGTTTGAAAACTGGTGTCTATTAGCAACTGTGGTTGTAATTTGGGAAACTTAGCACCTCCTACTTTGCGGTTTTCTTTATCCTAAGTGGAAGACAAAGAGAACAGCCTCATTCAGTATTCTTGTGTACTGGACAGAGTTGTAAATTGTTTGTTTCAGATGATGTTGATAATCATCAGAAACTTTTTAAAACTGTGCTATCATTTAATTTTATGTATAATTCAGTTTTCATTACAGCATTCTGAAGCCTGAATCCCAGCTAATGTTAACTACTTGCTATTGTCACTCTCATTGATTTGTCTTTTTATGTAGTTTCCATGACGTAAAATGTACTTTCCCAATCTAGTTGCCTCCTTTTCACATCACTACTCAACTTCTAACACTATCTAAGCCTTGAACTGCTACAGTGTCCAAAGTAAGTTGTGTATTCCCCTGCTATACTGCAATGGAATTTTGTTTGATCTAAATGCAATGTCAATTCAGACTGATGAAACTCACAATTCAGTCACAGAGTTTTATTTTTGAACTCTTAATAAATTCAGTTTTTCCTTTGTTTTCTGTATGATTTATTTGATAGTTTATAAATACAATTCAATTTTATTTATAAAATTCCCATAGAAAACAACACTATTGGATTTGATTTCCTTTAACGAATATTTTATTATTTACATCTGTGTCTACATATAACCATTTTTCTTCAAAGTCCACACAACATACATGCACATAGGCACACACATACTTATGGGCTTTGAAGAAAAACAAAAAATAATAATAAATTAACAAACTTAAGATAAAATAAGTCATAATGATACCACTTGACTAGGATGTATTATTAGCATGGATTAATATGGAAAGTGATATAAGTATAACATGTTTTCTTAAAAGAGGACCAAATCAGGCATACTTTTAATCTAATCTTTCTTATTTTACATTTAGTAATATATTTTAAAAATAATTTTAACATAATTAATGGAATTTGGGGATTTCATATTTTCAGTAACTGTACCATAGTCAATTGCCTAGAAGTAGCAGAATCAATGTTCCATTTATACAGACAATTTTGGTCATTATTTTCAGTGTATTGACAAAAGTGCATGATATCTCATTGTACACAACTTTTTACCATACAGTTATGGGATAACTTTATAAAAAATATATCGAAAATATTGTGCACTCTTAGTGTTTTTTTCAAATTAATAAATTACCATTAATTTTTTTAAAATTACACTGAGGCTATCAAGAAGTAAGTAGAGAAGATGAACAGAACACTAAAATAAAGGTCAAAGCTTTCAAAACAAGGGCAAGATATATATTAGAGACTGTGCAGTACCTGAGCTGATCACAATGAATTAAATCCCCAAGGAAGTCAAAGGAAAAGAAAGAAAGGACAGACAGGTCAAAAGACAAAGAGAGAAATTTAGGGATCATCCACATTTAAGAAAAGGTAAAAGAAGAGGCAAGGTGGCTGGTCATAAAGAATGAGAGAGTAGATTTTAATTTAAGTAAAAGCAAAGTCTCAAGAAGGATGTGAGCCATACTGTAAAAGATATAGAAGCATCAAGGAACTGTAAGTCGGTCAAATACTCATTCACTGAGGTTTTTGGTTTGTTTAGTTTCTCTCCAACAAATATTTATTAAATGAACGATTATAAATTAGACACCACGAGCGGAAGCAAACATAAATCAAACATTGACTATTCTCGCAAGTTTATAATCTAGCCATGCCTGTAAGTACAGAATCAACTCTAATTCTAGACAAAGAGCTAAATGTAGCAAAATTGTGAAACTATTGAATATTTAAGGAATTCTGAGACAATTCAGATAAAGGAAAAATAAGATAAATTACAAATTTTACTAAAAAATGGTATCAATTATGCGTAATTCTCCCCTTTTTCAGTCATGGGTACATGAACTGTGTAAGTATTATTTCATAATTTTATATTTCCCCCTGAAAAAATCTTCTAAAAATAATGTTAATTGCCCTATTTACTCTATTAGCACATTAGTCTAACACAAATGTTCATATTTAACAACCTTTAAGTATTATTGAATTGTAAGACTGCATGAATTTCGAATATACCATGGACTGCCAAAAGAACCAACAAATTTGTCCTAGAAGAAGTGCAACCAGAGTGCTCCTTGGAAGCAAGAATGGCCAGACTGCAGTCTTACATATTTCGGACATGTAGTCAGGAGAGACTTGACAGCATCTAAAAACAACAACTAAGAACAATTTTTTATTAAGCATTTTGTAATTGTATATTTATTGGGTAAAGCATGGTAATTCAACTTTACAATGCAATCATCAAATAAATATGATTGACTTATTCTATCTCCTTAAACATTTTACAAAAACAAAAGAACAAAAAGTTTGATTTACATGTAGCAGTCATTTTATATATTCATGATGTATAGTATGCTTTTTAAATTACATATAGTATAGTGAGATCCATTATGGGATTTTTATAGAATTGCACTATGTATTTTGTACTTGTTCATTCCCTCTTTGCCTTCATATGTTGGTCCTCCTCATGCTCCCAATTTTTCAAGCCCCTCCATCCTCCTAGGAGTCCCCTTCCCCCTCATGATGGGTCCCTTGTATTTTCCAATCTTTGATGTATACAATTATAAATGCACAGATAGATAGATAGATAGATATGTAGATAGATAGATAGGAGAGATAGATTTTTCTTTAAAGTAGATCTAGCTTCTGCACATGAGTAAGAATATATGCTATTTCTCTTTTTGAGTCTGGATTATTTCACTTAAAATGATGATCTTCAGTTCCTTTCATTTTGCTGCTAATGACATAATTTCATTCTTGTTTACTCCTGAATAATATTCCATTGTGTATATATACCACATTTTAAATCTAATCATCTGTTGATGGACATTTGGACTGATTCCATAACCTTGCCATTATGAAGAGTGCTGCAATAAACATGGAAGTATAAGTGTCCTTGTGGCATGATGACTTTTCTTCCTTCTGGTCTATATCTAGGAGTGGAAAAGTTGAGTCATTTGGTAGTTCTATTTTAGCCCTGTGGCATCCGATCCCATCAGATCTCAGAAGGTAAGCAGGGTCAGGCCTGGTTAGTACCTGGATGGGAGACCGCCTGGGAACACCAGAAGCTGTAGGCCTGGGAGAAAGACCTGGCAACCCCCTCCCAAAAATCAATCTGCCATTGAAAACCCTATGCACAGCAGAAAAGCACTGACAATAGTTTCCCATCATACAGAGGTTCGCTATGAGTCGGATACCGACTCGATGGCACCTAACAACAACAATTTTTAGTTTCCTGAGGAAACTCCATACTGATTTCCATAATGATTGAGGTGATTTACAGTTACACACGCAGTGTAAAAGTGTTCCTCCACCTCACACCATCCTTGCCAGTATTTGTTTTTATTTTGTTCCTGCTAGACATCCTGACTGGGGTAAGGTGATATCTTGGGGTAGTTCTGATCTGCATTTCCGTGATAGCTAAGGATATTGAACATATATTCATATATTTATTGGCTCTTTGAATTTCTTCTTTTGAGAACTGTCTGTTCAGTTACATGGCCCATTTATTTATTGGATTATTTATTTGGTGTTAAATTTCTTGAGTTCTTGATATATCCTAGATATTAATCTTCTGTCAGATGGATAAGGAATGAAGATTTTCTTCCATTGTGTGGACTCTGCCTTAATTGTTTCATTTCTGTGAAAACCTTTTTAATCTTAGGTAATCCCATTTGTTAATTCTTGGTGCTCTTTCCTGGCCTACTGGAGTCTTACTAAGAAAGCATTTGCCTATGCCTATGTGTTAGAGTGTCCTCCCTATATTTGCTTCTATTAGATTCAAAGTTTCCATTTTTACATTGAGATCTATGATCTACTTGAAATTTATTTTTGTACAGAGGTATGGTTCTACTTTCTTGCTTCTACATTTGGATATTCTAGCACTATTTGTTGAAGAGACTATCTTTTCTCCACTGTATGCCCTTGGCACCTTTGTCAAGGATCAGGTGGCTATAGTTGCATGGCTGTATATCTGAGTCTTCTATTTCTTTCCATGGATCTTCATATTTAATTTTTTGCTGGTACCAAGCTGGTTTTGCCACTATGGCCTTCAATATAGCTTGTAATAAGGTATTGTGGTACTTCCTGCACTGCTTTTTTTATTAGGATAGTTTTGTGCTTCCATATGAATTTTAGGATTTTTTTTCTATTTCTATGAAGTATGTCATTGGAATTTAAATGGGAATTGTATTGAATCTGTAGATTGCTTTTGGTAGTATAGCCATTTTCACATTAGTTCTTCTAATCCCTGAGCAAGCGAGGTATCTCCATATTCTAGTATGTTCTTCAATTTCTTTCTTCAGTGTTTTGAAGTTTGCATTGGAGAGGTCTTTAAGATCTTTGGTTACATTTATTCCTAGATACTTAAGTTTTTGGTGGGCTATTGTGACTAGGATTGCTGTTTCGATTTCTTTCTCTTCCTGTTTGTAATTGTTATGTAGGAATGCTATTGATTTTTGAATGTTAATTTTGTATCCTGCTACTGTGCAGATCCACTTTTAAGTGGCTATTATTAAATTAACAGTTACAATCAAATAAGTATTCTTGTAATTTTCAAAGTATTCTCATTACAAAGATTTTAGAATATTAGTAATATAATTTTAAATGTAAATATCATACCAATAGTAGCAAATATATTGTCAATCATATTTCTTTATATGTGTTGCTTATTATTTATTAAATTTGTTGAAAATTTTTCAGAAGTGCATTTTATAGATGAGATAACTGGAAGAGGATCATAGATATAAAGTAATTTACTAGAATTGCACACTTATAAAATGGAGGAGTTAGAATTCAACTCAGGTGATCTGACTTTAGAGCTAGATGTGTAAAGGGACCTGACTTTTTGGTCAGATTCCTGTACGATCCCTATGAAAACTATTTTTAGCTAATTCATTTGCTTGCATTAATTTGTAAATCCATTTTTTAAATTTTAAAAATGGAACTTGACCCTGTTTCTACAATAGACATACAGTTTAAATTGAAGATTTTATTTTTACATTCTTATAAAATTGAGGAAGGTGTCTTAGTGAAGATCTCTTCTATTGTAAGTTGGATAGCTAAATGCTCCCTCAATATCTTTAATAAATCTGTAAGTGTCAAGAATATCACTTTTGAATTTTAAATATGCACTTCCATTCATATTTTTTGATAGATTCTTTTTCTTTCTAAGCTACATTTTACTTCTGTTATATATACTTTTCACTTATTCTAATCTGGCAGTGGGAATGCTATCTTTAATCTGTTAAGGTCAAAATACAATTCAAAACACATATATCCAAGCAACATAAGAGACATGACATTTTACACCAGACACATATAGAATAGATGAAAATAAAAATGTATTTTATATACTTAACAGCAAAACACAACTCTGAGAAGAAATGTCCTATATGCAATAATAAGTTGCACAACCTGCCTCTGGCCTTGAACCTGCATTTCTCCTCCCTCAGCCTCCTGAATCCTTGGTATTACAGGTGTGTGCTATCATGTCTGGCTGGATTGTACTCCTCTTGTTAATCAATAAAGTAATGTATTGGTTGCTATATCAATGCTATACTATTATTTTATATTATTATGTTATACTATTGTAAATAGAAATGTGAGGGTCTTGTCATGACATTGTCCCTAGTAGTGTTTATAATATTAATACTGCATATGTAAACAAGACACTGAGTATGATAATAAGGCACGTATTTGCCCACTTATGATTTCAATCTTAAGTTCTAAAATCTAATTCTTTACCCAAATCAATAGTAATTTTATAAATGCCTGGTTCTTGACAAAAAAAAGATGAATTCTTTAAAGAACATAATGTTTTAAACATCCATGTTAAGGATTTATAACATACTTGCATATTGAAAACATGTGGTTTTAAACAAAAAGGAAAATACTATCAACAAAGTAGACACCCTACAGTGCTAATGTATGCTATCTAAATACATGTGAAGGAAATAGCAAAATATATTCTTCTGTTTATAAATCAAATCTTAAGTAATTAATGGCTTAAAGAATAGTTCACTTATATCCTGACAATGTTTTGGAGAAACACTGTACATACTGGAGTAAGGTATATAAACGATATTGCTGCTCAGAAATATTTAGAATATTTCAGATACTAGAAATAACAGTCTTTGTGTATGGTATGTCTTTAGTACAATTTAGACCACCATTTGTCCTCAAGTAGGTCTATTTAAAGTATAATTGACTGCCCTAGCAATTATTGTGAATAGCAGCTGTCTGCTGGCAAAAAAAAAAAAAGGCATATATATAATGAGTAGAAAGGATCAAATACATGCAACAGAAAAGAAAAGCATAAAGAAAATATCTATATGAGGTTTATTTAGCTCAGATTTTATATTTGAAAGGGACAACATCTATTAGCCATTTCCAATTAGGGACTATAAAAAAGTGAATGAAAGTACTCATCTATTTATGAAAAGCAGCTGGGATTCCCTAAATCCAAACCTAGCAAAAAGTTTATTTGTTCTAAAATTGTTATAGCTTACAGCATTTCACTTATTTTCATTAGCAACATTAGGTTTTGTGAAAACCTTTCTTGTATCATGTACCTTCTGCAACACACAAAACACCTTGCTTTGTTTTTCTTCTAAATAGCTACATAATTAGATGGATTATTTCATGTGTCTGTGCCTGTGTTTGCTGAAGAGAACAAGCCAGATAAATTAGCACTTAGCAGAACTCACAATAGCACATAATATGCCCTTGTGTTTCATATAAAGCTTTATTTGTCATTCACGGCTGGTTGGCAAAACTGACTTTGCTTTTGAAAATGACAGGTGGTACTCTGGTGAGCTCTGTATGGAAAAAGAAACAACCTTCACCAAGACAGTTTCTGTCAATAGCTGCCTTGATTTAGTATTCAATCTGGGCTTGTGTTTCTTCTAAAGTTCTGTTTCATTTGCATTTCTTAGGTCTGGCATCACCAAAGCTCTTTAATAATTGGTATTCTAAACTGCAAGGCTAGATAGAAAGGCAGGCCTCTTCCTTCTCCCCAGGCCTGATTAAAAGACAGGTGAAGTTCAGTATATTTCAATATGCCTCAACATTCCATGTCAGGAATCAATAGCCCTCCTTCTTTTTTTAGGGGTTATTAAATTGCAGCTGTAACATTAGCCTTCTTTATCTAATTGATTGTCTTTTCACAGGGCTAAGAAAATCAATAACAGTCAATGGGCCTGCCCTGTTTTTACCTAATAGATGTTTTCTCCTAATTGGCTGCCTGGGTGGCTTCACAGAGCTCAGTATGTTTTCAGAAGTCCACAGTATGTTGCAACCCTTGTAAACTATTTTACCCTGTGCAACAGTTATTGATTTTATAATGAAATCTAGAAAAATCAATGGCAATCAGGAATATAGTTCAGGATTCCTAGGTACATTATAACAAAGGGCAAACTCACTTTGCTACCACTTCAAACTGTGATTCAATTAAAAATGTCCTTCAAAATTATGTTTTCTAAAGACTTTGATCAAAGTCACTTGATTTTTTGTCCAGGATCTGGCTCAAAATCTAAGAATCAGAGGATGTTAATTTAAAAATAACATAGCAATTTCTAATTAAATATGCCCTTATGAAATGAGAAAAATCAAAATCATTAAGAGTAAATGATGAATTTGCTGGGGAAAAAAGTGACCCACTAAAAGTCATTGTACACACTATATAGTCAACTGTACTGATTTCCCAAGAATTAACAGTAGAAAGTGGAAAAACACTTTACTCATCTAGTTCTTTATATTTATATGATCTCAGGAAGCAATATTATCCCTGTAAGGGAAAACTGCAAATGTTTTCCAATTGATCTTGCATTATAGAAACTATGTTCAAATTCAGTCTCTGAAACTGAGACTGAATTCAGACAGAAACTGTTAGATTTCTGTCTTTCAATCTATTTTGAACTCCTACTTATATGGGATTTAGCTCAGTTGGTAGAGTGCTGCACTGCAGTCTCTGAGGTCCTGAGTTCAATTCCTAGCACCGCAAAAATGGGAGAAGGGCCTGGCAATCCACTCCCAAGGCAATCCTGAGAACAGTCAGCCATTGAAAACTCTATGAGGGTCGCTATGAGTTGGATACCAACTCGACGGCACCTAACAACAACAACAACAACTTATATGAATAAGACAATGTTATAAGTCCATCCATGTTATAATCGGGATATAAAGTTCTTAGGATAAATTGTTTCCTATTGAGAAAAAAATTTCAAAAATCAAAAGGATGTGATTTATTACAGTTTTTAAAATGTTTAATTTCTCTCCTGAGAGAAACCATCTGTAATTTTAAATGACTAGAATAATAACTTTCTTTTTATGTTTTTTCTTTTACATTCAATTTGTCATTGCTGAGACTTATTGTTTGTTGTTCATTTCTTTACAGCCTGATTGTGGAATCTTATTTTTGCTGATATCTTGAATTATACACTAGATGTGTCTCTCAGGGATATTCTTAGTGTCCATTTTTAATCTAATTCTGGATGAAATTTGCATGTCTCTGTTCTTAAGTACTTCTATGTTTTTATTCTTACTTAATAAAACAAACAGTAAAAAGTCAGAAATTGCCACTTGCAGCCTACAGTTTTGTAAACAATTCTCCTTTTTTCCTTGTTATGACAACAAACTATCATTGTCATTTCTCAAAGTAGAATCATAGGCTGCAAAGCAGTTTCCTAACACTTTCCATATTAGCATGCATGTATCTCAGTCTTTATCATTCTTCACTGAATTGACATGCCCTGCTAAAGTGTCATGCCATTTAATATGTCTGACCATGATGGGGATGACAGTTCCATAGTCAGAGACCATCAATCCACATCTGTGGAGCTGTCTCCAGCTCTAAAATCACACATCTTTTGGTATATTTCCATTTAACCTCAGCTGTACCAGTTGTTCTTCAATTTTATAGCAAATAAAATAATAAATAACACTATAAACCAAGGACCATTATAAAAATAGGACTTTTATTCCTATGTATTATTATTGTTAGGTGCCATTGAGTTGGGTCCTCCTCATAGCAACCTTATGTACAATAGAATGAAACACTCCCTGACAATGTGTCATGCCCTGCACTATTGTCAGTGCTTCTCTGCTATTTAGAGGGTTTTCAATAGCAGATTTTTTCAGTAATGGATTGCCAGGTCTTTCTCCCTAGCTGGTAGCTCCTGGTATTCCCAGGCAGTCTCGAATCCAAGGTCTAACAAGAATGACCCTGATTAGTCTCCAAGGTCAGGCAGGATCAGATGCTCAGGTGCTATGGATGCCAACTTACTCATATGAGATATTCTCTTGGGGGTAAACTAAAGGATTTTTAAATAATTTTTAGTGTACAACTTATTGAGTTTCATTATGGCATTTCACACATGATATGTACCTATGAGGGTCGCTATGAGTCGGATGCCGACTCGACGGCACCTAACAACAACAACAACAACACTGTACTACTCTTAAAGAATCCAAAGTCATGAAAAGATCAAGTAAAGATCTTTTTTATTCACCAAGATTCATGAGGTAGAGATTGATGACAGGGAGAACATTGGAAATAATTGTGACATTCTTAGCCTAAAAGAGACAAATATCATAGAAAGACACCAAAACAATAACCACATATAGTCAAGAGCATATGCATGCCTCAGAAAATAACACTGGTTTGTCTAGTTTATAGAATAAATCCATGTCCTTCATTTCTTTTCTCCACAGGAATTAACATTAAAAATTTTAAGTGAAAGTTAGTTTCCACTTTCCTCTCCTGCTGTCTATGGTGGCCTTTCAATTTTGATAAAATTCATCAATATGGTGTATTCTGGTTCTCTTATCTCCTAATTTGTAGATTTTCAAGACGGAATATGAAAACTAATTCATGTTAAGTATAAATGACTGACAAATGTCATTTCTCACAAGCAAGTAGCTTTTAATATGGATCAAAACCTAATGCCATGAGGATGAATCATTAATACAGAAAGTTAGATCACAGATCTTGTTTTCATGCAAAGTGTGACATTTTTATGATAGTTTGAAGTAAGAACACAGTATGACTGGATTCAAAATGTTACTACAAAGGATAATGTTAAAAAGTACACAGGACAAAATAGCCAGGATAAAGTACACAAAACAAAAATACATAACATAATGAGTTATATGTACAAAATTGTTTTATTGATCATGTTCATCAAAGCCACTTACAACTAGAGAAAGTGCTTTTGTCTGGAATAATTTCTGACTTAGTTATTGTGGTGGTCAGGTCCTGACACATCATCAAATGTGTTAAAGTTTATGAGCCAGGAAACTAACTTTAATTACCCCAACATTTCTCCTCATTTTGACCAGTCATTAACAATGTAAATTCCTGAAGCAAAGAGAAAGCAAATCCTGTTATTAGAGTATAAACTTTGCCATCAGAAGATTTTGACTGCACCATTACTAGTTCTTTCATTTGTACATGCAATTTTCAATGAATCAAACTCATTAATTTTTATCCCCAAATTCATCTTAGTTCTTTTCTAACACACTATTTTCAAGCCTAAGTCTAAATGAATTAGACATATCCTTTTATGGGTATATGTGAGTGTGAGATATATATATATATATATGGAGAAGGACCTGGCAACCCCCTCCCAAAAATCAATCTGCCATTGAAAACCCTATGGACATCAGAGAAGCACTGACAATAGTGTTTCCCCTGTTGTACAGAGGGTTGCTATGAGTCGGATACCAACTCGACGGCACCTAACAACAACAACAATATATGTGTGTGTGTGTGTGTGTGTTGTTGTTGTTGTTGTTAGATGCTGTTGAGTCCAACTCATAGCAACCCTATGTACAACAGAATGAAACACTCCCTGACATTGTGCCTTTCCCAGCACTATGTCAGTGCTTCACTGCTATCATAGGATGTTCAATGACAGACTGTTTGGGGATTATTACAGGAGTGAATTGCCAGGTCTTTCTCCCATTTTTGCAGTGCTAGGGATCAAACTTTGGGCCTCAGGGAGTGTAGAGCAGCACTCTAACAACAGAGTTAAACTCCAGCTCAAGTATATATTTATGTATGTGTATATATGTCTAATGAATATGTGCACATGTATATCCATATGGTCATACAATAGTTGTTGTGACTATTCAAGCAAGATAATTTTCAGTGAAAACTTTATCCCTCCTACATTGCACTGAAGAGCTCATAGCAAAAATAAAGATGACATTATCAAGTTATAAAATAATGTTCACAGTACAGCTGCTGTTTCTCTTTCCCCTCCTTTATTAACATCACCACTGTCATAATTATTGTGATAAATACAATGTGTTACAGTTCTAATGATAAGGGTGTTGATTTTGTAGCATTTTTCATTTGAAGGGGTATGGTAATCTCTTTATATATTTTCTCACATCTCAACCCAACTTCTTTAGATCCAAAAGCATAAAATATTTGTAGCAGATATCAGAGGCAAATAAAGAAAACTCTTCATCCTTTTTTCATTTTCCTTTGAATGTCCTTTTTAGGATTGGGAATGAATATATTACATTGTAATCCTATTGTTCAAACACAGACTGCTTTTTTGAAACTTTTTCAGATATAAAAATAGATCCATGCCCTTAAGCTTTCATAGCATTTCATTTTTAAATTGGAGGAAAGGAATTCAGTTTTAAATATTGCAATGTATCAGTAAATTCAATTTTCAGTCTTGTATTTAAATCGTTGTATGTGAGATCAGAAGTACTATTTATTGCTAGTTCCAGTGTAAAATGGTGGATTAGAAGCAGGCTCTATATGATATGGTAAACCATAATTGTCAGAATAGGAAGGAGTAGACTCTACTTCAAGGAGAGAAAGACTGGAAAAGCACAGAAATCATAAAGGAGGTTACAGGATGGTCTCAGAGTGCAGAACAGAGCTGAGCAATGAGAGAGAGAGTGAACATAACATATATCCAAGTTCAACTCTGGTAAGGAAGAGAACTGGATCCCTCACCTGAAAAGGTAAGCCAGAATGACCTGGCAGGTCAAAGTGGAAGTCCCATGGGACAAGCCCACAGTCCTTAAAGTCCTTGGATCCATGCAGGGGATTTGGTGAGACAGTGCTGCTTCTTGACTGGGAGGTTAGCATTAGAGGAGATTCATTTTATGCTATTCCAGATCTTGCAGGGCTATGACCAGGTGTCTTCTTGAGAGGAAACCTATTATGTGAGACCAAACAACTCTGGGAGATGGTTATGACAATCCATCCCCTAGGCAATCCCAAATCAGTCAGCCATTGAAAACCCTATGAGGGCCCCTGTGAGTCAGACACGACTTGATGGCACCTAACAACAACAAGCAACTCCAGCGGCTGGAAACAGAAAATAATCACTAGTCAGGGATCCTGGGAGTAACCTGACACAAGTCCAGGGAATGATACAGCTGCAGAAGCAAAGTATAGTCAGAGAGAACGGGGGACATTGACACTCAAGAGTTCAGGCAGCAGGAAGCTCAGGCAACGTAGATGATAGCCCTGACCTTTTGGAAAATGAGATGGGAGATGACACCATCTCCTGAGGAGAGCTAGCAATTATGAGTCAAGGTCAGTTAAAGACTCCAGGTTCAACTAACCACTGCCTTCACCTATATTAGAGGATATAGAAAGAAGACATCCCAATCTTTCTTTTTTCCTTGCTGTGCTACGGATTTACCCAGGACTTTTCGTGCAGCAAGAGTTATAATACTATGAGGTACCCTCAGCCCTTTTCTTACTTTTGTTTTGAGACCGGGTCTGGTGAATTGCAAAGGCTGAGTCTGGCCTAGAGCTCGAGATCCTCCTGCCTCAACCTCCCAAGAATCTGGAATTGCAAGTACAAATGATGATCTAAGGCCTTCCCTTTTTTTTTCATCGTTTTTCTTTTTCCTCTTTTCATCATTGATTTTGTTTTACTAATTTCTCTCATTTCTAATGTAATTTTTATCTTTTTTCTTTTTTAGTTCTCATTTTTATCTTTTACTGCCTATGTATCTTTTTCTATTTACTACACTTTAACTATCATTTTTATTTTCTTTCCTAAAAAATAAATTTCTTACAACCTTTACTTCTTATAACTCTTTATATTTGTCTATTTATACATTTTCTCTTTATTGTGCCATTGGGTTTGTCATTTGTGTTTTATCTTTTGCTGTTTTCTCTCCCTCTTCTTAACATTCCTTTCATCTCTGTTATTTTTCCTTTCTTTCACTTCACACTTGCTTGCTGTTTCTTTCTTTCTCCTCTTTCTCTGCCAAACCTTTTTTATTTCAAGCAATTACTATTTTAACTTCACCCTAAATAATTTTTAACTTCATACAGTTATCATTTTCTGTTCTCTGGGCATTGGTGGTATAGCAGTTAGCTTTTCACTGATTTTAAGTGTATTTCAACGTCTGATTTGGTAAAGTATTATATCTATTACAATGGTTTGACTTCTTCACTGGGAGTGGTATTAGAGATTGAGATATCAAAAGAATGCTGCTTACCAAGAAAATCCTTAAGTAAAATGGAAAGAGATACCCATACCAACTGATGCACAAATCAAAAATGGAAACACAAGAAATATAATAAGCAAGGCAATATATCTCCTCCAAAAGAGCACAATTCCTTAATTCCTGAATCCAAAGGTATTGATATGGTTGAAATGCCAGACAACGAATCCAAAAGTCTACTTATAAAATTGGTCACTGATGCCAAATAGAACACAGGTGAATGAAGTAGATGAATGAAGTAAGGAATTCAATATAGGACCTAGGTTAGAAAATAACCAATATAGAAGGAAAATAGTTAGGAAAATAGATGAGAAATTCAGCAAGAAAATTGAGATTTTGAAAGAAAAAAAGGAAATATTAGAAATGAAAAACTCAATATATCAAGTGGAAAGCAAAATTGAAAATATCACCAGAATATTAGAACAAGGAAAAGATGGAATAATAGGGATAGAAGACAATATTGAGGAAATATTACATTCAGATATCAGTAAAAGAAAATCAAATAAAAGAACATGACCACAACTTCCAAGAACTCTGAGACATATTCAAGAGACCAAATCTAAGAATTCAGCAATAGGGGCAGGACCTAAGATAAAAGCTAAAGACAAAAGAAAATCTATTCAATAAAACTAGAGCACTAGAGCAGAAAATTTATCAAATACATGGAAAGTAATGGATATCCAACTATAGGAGGCATATAGAACCTAAAATAGATATGATCATAAAAGAATGTCCCTATCACACAATTAATTAAAATGCTATTACTATAAAACAACAAAAAGCAATATTAAAAGCTGCAACAGCAACCCACTTACAAAGGCAAACCAATGAAAATAGTAAGAACTCTCAGCACAAACAATAAAATCCAGGAAAAGTATGGAATATTTTGAGCCCTGAAAGTAAATAACTGTCAACCAAAATTATTACATATAGCAAAGTTATCACTTAAAATTGATGGAGAAATAAAGTCCTTCCAAGACAAGCACACACTAAAGTACTTCATGAACACCAAGACAGCATTCCAGAAGATATTTAAAGGAATCCAATGCACACAGGAGGAAGAAAGACAATCTCAATCATGAGAATACAGGAATGAATAAACTTCATGAGAGTAACAAATGAATGGAGCAGAGCTAGGACAGAATCAGTCATGTCTAATTCAAAAAACTAGCAAACCCAAAATGAATAAGGGAGAAAGAAATAAGGACAAATATTATGCTAACCAACTTAGAAAACACCCAGGACAATTCTAAGAATCACAAACACCTGTCAGTAATAACCTTAAATAACAATGGTCTTAATTCTCTAATTAAAAGAGATAAACTCTTATATTTATTAAAAAACGAATCCCAACAATTTACTGTCTGCAAAAAATATATCTCACTGGCAGGGACGCACACAGACTGAAAGTGAAAGGATGGAAATTGACATACCAAGCAAGGGAAGTCAAAAAAAGGAGGAGTCATCCTATATCAGTCAAAATAAACTTAAAGTTAAAAATAGTCAGAAGAAATAAAGAAGGTCAGTACCTATTATTAAAGGGAACAATTGGTCAAGAAGATATAACAATTTTAAATGTATATGCACAGAACGTCAGTGCATCCAACTTCACAAAACAAATCAACAGTGACATAAAAGGAGAGACAGACCCAGATACAATGATACCCTAGTCTCCTTAATAGGTAGAACGTCCAGACAAAAAAATAAAAAAGAAACAAAGAAACAAAGAAGCTTCAACAGCACAATAGATCATGTGGTTTTAATAGGCATCTATAGACATCTATAGACATAATAAACATCTATAGAATTATAGATAGATTGACACAGGATTGACACAGATAGATTGACACAGTGTCTGCAACAATGGGCTTAAACATAAATAATATCTCGTGTTTGGCACAGAATAGGGAAGTGTTTTGATTTGCTGTACATAGGGTCACTATGAGTTGGATTCAACTTGACAGTACCTAACAACAATAGAATTAGCAGAAGTTAATGAAATGGAGGCTAAAGAACAATACAAAGAATTGATGCATCAAAGACCTGGTTCTTTGAAAAGATAAACAAGACCGAAAAGTCGTTGTCCTAAGAGAGAAGACTCAAAGTAATAAAATTCGAGATGAAATATGGCACAGTACAACAGATACCAATGAAATCCAGGGAATCATAAGGGAGCTCTTCAAAAACTTATTTTGCAAAAAAGTGGAAAACCTAGATGAGATAACAAATTCCTAGACATATGTGACCTACCAAAATTAAATCAAGAAGGTGTAAAATAATTAAACAGATCTATAACAAGCAATGAAGTTGAAGCAGTAAAGAAGAGTCCTCCATCAAAGGAAAGCTCAGGACCACTGCCAAATCCTATAAAACTTTTGTTTGTTCTCTTCTACTTAGTTGATATAACAATTCCCATCCTTTCACTTTCAGTCTGTAAGACTGCTTGCCTGTGAGATATATATTTTTGCAAATAGTAAATTATTGGATCTTGGTTTTTAATACAATATATTAGTTTATGTCTTTTAATTGGAGAGCTAAGACCTTTTATTTGTAGGGCTATTATTGAAAGGGTTTTGCTGATTCTTTTAATTCTGTTGAGTGTTTTCCTTGTTCATTAGCATACTAATTGTTCTTTTCTTTCTCCCTTATTCATATTTTGGATTTGCTGGGGTTTTTTAAGTTAGACTTGACTGATTCTGTCCTAGATCTGTTTAATTCATCTGTTCCTCTCATGAGGTTGATCCATTCCTGTACTCTCATGATTGAGACTGTGTTTATTCCTCTTGTGTGCTTTGGATTTCTTTAAGTATCTTCTGGAATGTGTCTTTGTGTTCATGAAGTACTTTAGCATGTGCTTGTCTTGGAAGGTCTTTATTTCTCTATCAATTTCAAATGATAACTTTGCTATATATAATAATTTTGATTTGCAGTTATTTATTTTCAGGGCTTGAAATATATCATTCCATACTTTTCCTGGATTTTATTGTTTGTGCTGAGAGTTCTGACATTATTCTTATGGTTTCCCTCTGTAAGGGAATTATATTTTTTCTCTTATAGCCCTTAACATTGTTTATTCTATGTCTACAGCCATACCACCTTGGCATCTGATCTTGTCATATATCAAAGCTAAGCAGGGTCAGGTCTAGACAGTACTTGGATGAGAAATGGCCTGGGAATAGCTGGTGCTGTAGTCTGGGGAGAAGAACCCAGCAGCCCACTCCAAAACCATCCACCACTAAAAACTCTATGAGTAGCAGAGAAGCACTGACAATAATGCAGGGAATGGCACAGTATTGGATAGTGTCTTATCTCTTTTACATAGGGTCACTATGAGTTGGACCCAACTCAAAAGCACCCAACAACATTATTTGCTTTGTAGTCTTGCATTGTACAATGTTATGCTTGAATGGAAATATAACAAAACTCATTAAGTTATACACTTAAAAATTACTAATAATAATATTACTGGGAAATATCAGAGAAATACCACGTTTTCACTCATATACAGAATCTAGATCTACTTTAAAGGAATATATGCATATATATATATATATTCTCTAAAACTAGAAAACATGAGAGGACTTATCTGAAGGGGGAAGGGAACTATTGGGGCAAGCAACATACATACTGGGATAAAGATGGAGAGAAGTGCAAGGTACATGAAGGAATTATTGAAAATCTCATAATAAAACTCAGTGTATACAAATTAAATGTAAAAAATAAAAAATAAAAAAATCTAAATTAGAAAAAGAGAAATGCTATCCATCCTTCAAACATTTTATTTGCATTCTTCAATCAATATATTTATTATTCTCTTATCAGAAGTATAAGAAATGGTGATTGTCATGCAAATATTAGTTGAGTGTCTTCCTACCCATATCCTGGAGATCAGGCTCCAGAGTAACATGGCACAGGTAAGGTCATATGTTGTTGTTGTTTTGTGCTATGGAGTAAAAGGTCCACAGCTAAGGAGCAGTGAGATACATTAAATGAAACATTTATTGCTCCCTCTACAGAGACTAAAAGAAGTACCCTCCATTTAGTTTGGCTTTTCCCTTTCTCCTTTTTCCAGCCTTCATATATTGTGTTAGATAAAAGCTGTAACCTGGAGAATATAATCATTAGAAAATCATGTTTATTATGCTGAAAATTAAGAGGAAGAACTCTTCAAGAAAGAATGAGAGCAAGAGATTTATCTGTGATCTCTACAAAGAAGCTGAATAATTTAGGAACTGATGACAGTGTCATGCTGAAATTCTAACCTCTGTGGGCTGGATTGTCACAGGTTATTGAAAAGCCTGTTGGCAATAACATAGTCTGTCTTGAGTTGGAAATAGTTACTGGATACAGGTCTCTCTTTGACAACATAATAAGCCATAATTGTTACAACACTTGGACTTCACATGAAAATTAGAGTAACCTTATGTGGTATCAATCCTGAAGTGGATGTTCATGATTTAAAAATATTTCTTAAGTTTTTGCATCAAAAATAATTGTAAATCATTTGTGTAGTTGGTTTATAGAAATAGAACATATTTGGTCATGGTCTTTACCATGAATTTAGGTGGCATATTAAAATTGTGAAAATAATTTATTATAATACATTTATAATCTTATTATATAACAAAGGAAACATGATTTCAAAAGAAATTAACAGCTTCATTGGGATCCCTGCTATGACAAAGAGACTCTTTGACAGTATATTGAGGCTGTGTATATGTTGAAAATTGAAGGAATGCCTCCTGGAAACTGACATTGAGAGAAGTAATAAAGTAATTGAAGATTTAAAACCCTTCCCAAATTCTATGAAGAATCATTCATTTTTTTTAGATATTTATTTCTGTGTACATGAGAAGATTAGTCTGACATGCAAAGACAGAATTTCTCTTGAAATGTGGAAGAAAAGTAAATGCTCCATAGTAATAGGAAAGAAAAGCCAATTCTGCTGCCATCTAGGAAAGTGCTATCTAGCCTTAAATCCCTATAAGGTATATTCATCCTTGGTCCTTAGGGATTAGGATAAAATAGGGAGAAGTGGAGAATGCATGATGAGTAGAAGAGGTTAGTATACTAGGATAACTTGAAATTCCCCACACACTCTGTTTCTTAAGGGCAATCATTCTGCCTTAACAACCCCAACAACTGATATTTTCCAATGCATGATATACTTTATCATAAAGAAATTTATATAATTTTTTCCTGTTTTGACATACTTAGGTTTAAAATATGTGGTTTTTTGCCCTTATTTGGGGAGAGTTCATTCCAGTTTTGTGTTAATTTATTTCATATGTATTTATAACATGCTCATTTTCCATGTATTT
>VMDO01030842.1:0-20779 GCA_007922755.1 Pedetes capensis
TCAGAGGCAGTCTGTGCAACCCAGCAAGCCCCTGTCTCAAAAAGTAAAAAATATGGGCTGGGGGCACAGCACAGCTTTCCGCCCACTTGGGAGACCACTTGGGAGAACCAAATCCTCTTGTGGGTGGGATGATATTCAACCCCCCCAGAGAGAGTCTGTAGTAGGTCTGCCATGCACAGCAATTGCGCTAGAAACTGTTTTTATTGTGTCTAATTGTCCCGCAAGACTCTGCCAGAAAGAAGCACTCTGTCCGCGTGGTGCTCAGCCTCCTTCGCAGACCTCACGTTTCTCCACAGTGCGGTGGGATGACTTAGGATCCCCTCTGGTGTGTCTGGGGTCCAGGCATATGTGTGCCCGTATGTCTGTGGAGATTGCGTCTGCCTGACTGTCCCGCCACAACAGGAGAGAGGGAGCCGCGTTTCAGCTCTGGATGTGAACTGCTGGCACTGGTTTCCCACCACCACAACAGGAGGGAGGGTGCGATTCCGTGCGGACTCACCAGAAAACTTGCAGTTTGTGTCCCGCGGGCAGGGTGACAGTGTGATGTCAAGGTTGCATGCTGTGTTGGGTCTGGCTCCCCTGGGTGTGTGGGCAAAGTCCCCTCCGAGTCTCCAAGATTCTATCCTACCATCTTGTCCTGTGCTGTAGTCGTGCTCGGAACTTCACCGCTGGCGGTGAACTGCTCTGCCAGTTTCCGACGAAAAGGAGCTCCCTGGCCGCGCGCGACTTAGCCGCCTCCACAAGCCCCCGACCTCTCCGCAGCACAGTGGGGTGATTTGGGCTCACCTCTGATGTGTCTGGGATCCGGGCATATGTGTGCCCAATTTTCTGTGGAGTTCGCGACCGTAGGCCTGATCCGCCGCAACAGAAGGGAGGGGAGCCTCGCCTCAGCTCTAGATGCGGATCGCTGGCACCAGCTTCCCAGTTCGCTCCGCAGCCGCTATGGAGGGCGTTTGTGGGCCCCCTCATGGTGACTCACCTAGGATCTGCAGTCTGTGTCCCGCAGGCATGGTGAGAGTGTGCTGCCAAGGTTGCACTCCGTGTTGGGTCCGGGCAGTGGGTGCGTGTGCGCAAAATCCCCTCCAAGTCTCTGGGATTCTATCCTCTGTCTGTGTGATGGCGAAATGGCGGCGTCCTGCTGCTGGCCACTGTGTAGCTCCTCTGAAGCCTAATCCTTGATTTCAGTGCACACCTAGTTTCATTCTCTATCTCTCAAACTAAATTATCCCTGTTTCTGTTTATTCAGTTGGCTTTTTTAAACCCCTAATCGAGGCTTCTTATTGCTCTGGAACAGAAGGTGTGTGTTATCTGTCCGCCATCTTGACTCCGCCCCCCCTTTCTACATATAATAAATACCTAATAGTAAAGACACGGTCCTCTTATCATAATCTGGAGTATGAAGAGCCCCAACATAGTGATACTAGCTCAATGTAATATGTTAGCTATGGTTGTCACTCATTTTTCACCCAATTCAAATATTGGTTTCTTTCACTGGTTTCTTTCAGAAACATCCCATATCAAAGTTTTAAAATGCTTAATCGTGAATAAGGGAGACAGGAGAATTGATGCTTTTGAATTATGGTGCTGGAGAAGAATATTAAATATTCCATGGACTGCAAAAAAGAACGTACAGATCTGTCCGTCCTAGATAAAGTGAAACCAGAATGATCCTTGGAAGCAAGGATAGCTAGACTGTGTCTTATGTATTTTGGACATGTAGTCAGGAGGGACCAATCCCTGGAGAAGGACATCATGTTTGGGAGAGTGTCAGGTCAACAAAATAAAGTAAATCCTTCAACTAGATAGATCAATGCACTGTCTGCAACAATAGGCTCAAACAAGATCCTGTACCTGGCACAGAATTGGGGAGTGTTTTGTTCTGTTGTGCATAGTGTCATTATGAGTTGGACTTGACTTGATGGTGTTTAATAGTAACAACAAGTGTCCTGGCCAACAGAATTAAATTATTTTGAGAAGCCCTTCTGAATAGTAAACAACTTCCTCTACTCATTGCCACTGAGCAGATAAATATAGGAAATTTACTCTTTTGTGGAAAGAAGAAGCTATCTGAACTTTATTTCAGTCTTCCCTGTCCCATGTATGAAATGATTTAGTGCTAGTGCAGTAAGCAAACAAAGACAGCCTACTTGGTTGTTACAAATTGATCATCCAACAGATTTTGATAAATCAAGCCACCTATATGTCATGAAAATATGGAATGTCTAATATGATAAGCTACTAAATAATTCACTGAAATATATCTTGTATGCTACTATTAAAGTGAATTTTGAGGTATCTTTGACCAAAGAATAATTATTTGTTCTTTGTCATCTTTTGTAACTTGTCTCCATGTGATGTTTACCATCAAAGTGAATCATGTAAGTTTAAAGATTATGGAAGACTTTTATTCATTTTAGAAAGTAGAAATGACTTTGGAAGACTTTTATTCATTTTAGAAAGTGGAAATGACTTAAGGAATAATTCTAAGACCATTGCTCTTGGATAATTAAATTTATGTCAATCAATTAAATGTCATTTCAAATTTAAGCCACTCTAGCAAATGTCTTGAGCGTCATAGTATTTTTTTCGTGGTACTGAGGATGGAACCCAGGGCCATGTGCTTGCATGCTTTGAAGTACTCTACCACTGAGCTGCACAGGAAGCACATTTTTTTACTTTTTGAGACAGGGTCTCACTAAGTTACCCAGACTACCTCTGGTCTCAAACTTGCAATCCTCCTGCCTCTGCCTCCCAAGTCACTGGAATTACAGGAGTGTGCCATGGCACCTGGCTAGCCTCACATTATTAATATACATATGACAGTCTCTAAGATAATGATGTCCATTTAGAAAATATACAACTTGCAAGGGCTTTCTATTTCAAATATCTACATAGATATATTTAATTAGAAAAAGAATATAATTATAAAAGGCTATACAGGAAGCTAGATCATTATTCTTTTGAAAACTATTAAGGTAGTTGTGATAGGGACTTTTGAATAAAATTTTTTACAAAATTAAAAAAATGAGCTCTAGTATTTTTGATGTCATGAAAGTACCTCAGAATTTAGAATGCTGATTAAGATATTGGCAAGAAATGACAGAAATTTTGCCTTGGTATTCTTCAGATAGTTGTAAAATATTCTCAAAATGATGAATCTTATGGCATAGAGAGGAATATGTATATTCTCATTTTCAGTTCAGTGACACAGTTGACTTGGGTTTGAGTTCATAGATGAGAACAATTTCAGGCACACTTGACTTAATTTGTAGTAGAACTAATGAACTATTGGTCCAAATACTAATAATCTTCAAGGTATATGGCTATGATATGGGGCATAGGCTAGTGCAGTGAGTAAGTGTGATACTAAGGGCATTATTTACCTGAGGTACTTTGGTTCTAATAACATCAGTGATACAAACTGAGGTTATAGCGTACAAATAAAAGGATGGCACAGGTAGGTGATTGGTATGGAAGGATAATAGGTATAGATAAGTAGGTAGGTAGGTAGATAGTTAGATAGGTAAATAAGTAGATAGATAGATAGATAGATAGATAGATAGATAGATAGATAGATAGATAGATAGATAGGAAGGATAGATTACACAAGGATTAGTTGCTCCATCCACCTGCTCCTTACAATCACATCATGATAGGCTTGAACCACATTTTATGTATAGTGAAAGGACTCATCCTTTCCTCCAGTTTCCTAGGATTCTGATTTTTTATCCTTTGCTTGCTGAATTCCTTGTTCTTTGAGATCATCTTACCACACCCATGGTGCTGTCCAGATGTGGAAGTTGGCCCTGTAATTTCCACAAGAAACCTTTGCATAATTAGCAGATTCTCCTGGATATCTGGGGAAGTCATAAGGTATTTTTATATTATAACAAAGCAAACAACTTACAAAAGTACATTTGAACATTCTTTTTCTTAAAACTCCTTGTAGCCACTCTGCTTTGTGGAAGGATATAGGTAACTTTTCACCGACTTTGCTTCAAATAAGCAAATGGTGACAAGCAGGTACATTTGCTTTCTTCTTTACTGTATACATAAAATTTACTCCTCCCAACCAGTAAGGGAGAGCAAAACAGGCCTCAGCAGCTCCCTGTGTGAATAACAGAGCAAGCAATTAACAACAGCCTGCAGCACGGAGCTCCAGGAAAATGTGGGATGGTATTCTTTATAGTTATTTCATAAGATATAACAGCTTTGACAGAAAATGTTTTTAGTTTGCCTGCTCATTTTCAGGATGCAACTTTTTGTAAGTCATTGTATGTGCATGTGTTTATATGTGTTTGTGTTTAGGAAACAAATCCATTAAAGTTGAAACAAAGGAACATAACTCATAGATAAACAGGCAAGATTAATGGGAAAATCTGGCAAGTGTGGCACACTCCTATAATCTAAGTGACTCAGGAGCTAAGGCAGGAGGACCCCAGGTTGTGCGCAGAGGTAGCCTATACCATTTAGAAAGGACCTATCTCAAAATAAAAAGGGAGGACTAGGGATAGGGCTCAGGGGTATAGCCCTTGCCTGGCATGTGCAAGGTCCTGAGTTCAACCTCCTAATACTGAAAAGACGAAGACTAAAGGGCAAGTATCTTTGCTTTTTACCCCGATTTTCATTACACACACACAAACATATATGTTTATACCTTTTTGTGATGCTGAGGATTGAACAGAGGGCCTCATATAGGCTAGGCTAATATTCTCCCATTGAGCTATGCCCCCCGCCCCCGTGCTCATTTTCCTTTTTTATAAAATGTTGACTGATCAGCTAGAAATTATTTCATTCCATTGTTGTGATTTCCTACCAGCAGCTTTTTCATTTATTTACTAATTTTTCAATTTTCTATTTTATATTCACTATTTCGCTTTTTGTTTTCTTAATTGTTTTCCCATTTTTGTCTTAGATGAATTTTCTTTTTGCTAACTTACTGTAAATGCTCACTTGTTTTTATCTTTTTTCTTAGTTAATAAGAACAAGCATTAAATCCTATCAAATATAACAGAATATTTTCACATATAGTTTAGAAATGTTACATAACTGTAGTTTTCACTGTTTTGCACAATTTATTTTTAAAATAGTATTTTTAAATAGAGGTGATTCATTTATGCTTTTCTTTTGTCTTTATTACTTACTATTCCTAACACATGCTTTCAGTTTTCAAAATCCTATGTTTTAAACACAAAAGGGTTTTATTTATTTATTCATTCATTTATATTTTTCCTTATATTTAAGTTACTTACTATTTCCAGCTCATAGTGTCAGAAAAATGTGATCTAGACAGTTTCTGAATATAGGAATTCATTGAGTTGAGGAATTTTCTAACATAATAGCGCTCAGTTTTTGTAAATGATCAATGAGAACATGGGAAACAAGCTATATTTTCTATTTCTTTGGTTTGTGTTATGCTACGCAACTATTAAATTAACCTTAGTAACATTGAAATTCATGTCTTCTGTACTACTAATTTTTGCCTAATTAGAAAATGACTGAGATGGATATTACTGTTAATTTTTTTGTCAATTTCTCCTTATATTTTTGACCTGCTTTTAGTTGGTATATTGCAGTGTGATATTCAGTTACATTAATATTTGTGACTTTTATCCTTTTATTAACATCTCTGTTATGCTTTTGACCATGAGTTCTCATTTGACCTTGCATTCTCATTTTCCTTATCAGAATAATGTGACATTTATTGTGTGGGGAATGTGTGCAGAAAAATGTGGAGACACAGAAACTGACAAAAGCATCAAAGTGAAAAAAAAACAGAATTTCTTTAGACTGAAATGCTACTATTTACACTCAGACAGTTTCGGTCATTTAGGACATTGAACGCCCCCAGGAAAGGTAATACCAGAGGTATTCTTATCAATATGAGTGAACCTAAGGGAAAAGGCAGGATGTTTGGAGACCAGTGCATTCATTCTTCTGTCAAAGTTTGGAGAAGACAGGTATATTAGTCAGAATTCTCCAAAGAAACACAATAAGATGGATAGACAGATTGATTATAAAGAATTGCTTCACATGACTGTGAATGTTGGCAAGTCCCAAAATCTCCAGGCTGAGGTAGCAGTCTGAGACCTAGAAGACCAGATGATGGGGGTCTGACCTGAATGTAAACAACTGAGGAACACAAGACCCAATGGTGTATGTTCCACTCTGAAGGCAGAAAAAATCTGAGGTTTCAGTTCGAAAGCCATCAGGCAGGAAGAATTCTCTTACTCAGGAGGAGGGTCAAGATTTATTTGATGCAGACCTTCATTGGTTTTGTGAGACCTGTGGATGTTATTTCTGCAACCATAGCACCCTGGCATCTGATCCCGCCTGATCTCAGAAGCTGAGCAGGGTTGGGCCTGGTTAGTACTTGGATGGGAGACCGTCTGGTAACACCAGGTGCTGCAGGCCGGAGAGAAGGACCTAGCATCCCACTCCCAAAAACCAATCAACCATTGAATACCTTATGAACAGCAGAGAAGCACTGACATAGTGCCAGGCATGGCACAGTGTTGGGGAGGGTTTTGTTCATTCTGTTGTACATAGGGTCACTATGAGCTGGACCCTATTCAATGGCACCCAAAAACAACAAGAGCAATGTATGTTGTAGCCTACTGAGGGCAGTTAGCTATACTCAGTTTATTGATTTAAATGTTAATATCATCCAATTACACCCACAAAGCTACACCAGAATAATATTTGACCATCTATCTAGGCATTGAATGGCTAGTCAAGTTGACACATAAAATTAGCCATCACAACACGTGTAAGTAGGATAACAGGAAGTTGGAAAGGAAACCCTTTTGGTTCCCAGGGAATGGAAGTATATAGGGAATGAAATATGAAAGGACAAGGAAATACCACATTCAGCTTAACCAAGAATGTGGTATTTTAAGCAGAATCTAAATACTTAAGCTTAAACTCTAAAAATTGAGACATCTAGAGGACAGCATTCACTCTTTTTAAAGGAAAATGTTTTTTGCCGCCTGGAAACTCAAGTGTAGTCTATAGTTCACCATTTTGAGAATGTTGTAAAAACAGTCACTTCTTAGCAGAATATATAGGAGAGAAGAACTCCCCTCAGTGATCCAGAGATGAAAGCTGTACAGGTGGGATTGGTAGCTCTGTGGCATCCGATCCTGTCAGATCTCAGAAGCTAAGCAGGGTCTAACTTTAAGTTCTTTATTTGCTCTCCTAAGTCATCACTGGATGGAAAATTAACAAGGAGTCAAATGGTGATGGTTTCAAAAACACACACCTTTCCACTGACCTGAGTTAGTTGTAGGATCTACCTAATTTTGGTACATCATACATTTACAATAATTCTCTAGGGATTTGGGGCACAGAAAATGTGGTGACTAGTTATGGTCAGTGAGGAAAGGTACAATTACAGTACACTCCTAAGAGTGGGAATAAGAACATAGTGACAACACAGATGTATAGTAAACCAGTCCTTACTGCTATGGTTCCATCTTATTAAATGATACCAACAATGATGTAGTTATTCAAGTCAAGAACATAGGAGTAGTCGGACGCGGTGGTGCATGCCTATAATCCCAGCTGCTTGGGAGGGGGAGACAGGAGGATTGCAATTTTGAGACCAGAGGCAGTCTGCGTAATTTAGCGAGACTCAAAATGTAAAAAAAAAAAATGGGCTGAAGGTGCTGCTTAGTGGTCCAGCACTTGCAGAACATGCAGGCACAAGGCCCTGGGTTCAACCCCCAGTACTGGAAAAAAAAAAAAGGAAAAACGAAAGAAAGAAAGAAAGAAAGAAAGGAAATAGGAATCATCCCTGATTTCCTGTATTTGTGGTTCTCTACATCTAAGTCGTCAACAAGTCTTGACCCTTTATGTTTTTATAATACCTCCACATTCTCTCCCTTTTCATTATCCCCATTTCCCCTGTTCTAGTCCCATTTCATCATTCTAGTTCTAGTCCTGCCTCCTGTTTCATCATACCTCCTTTCAATGCTGTCCTTTACACTAGAAAGAGATTTTTCTAAAATAAAACTCTTTTTTATTGGACATTTTTAATGTACACCTTAATGTGATTCATTCTGACATGCTTAAAATAAAACTCTTTTAATCAAGTCACTTCCCTGCATAAAACCAATCTTTTGATTTTTCATTTCCCTTAAGGATGAAGCCAAACTCCTTAATATGGCTTCAAAAATCCTTCTTGATCTAGTGTATGTCTTTCAGTGCAATGAAAGACATACACTGCCTACCTTTCCAGGCTTATTTCATACTTTGTCATTCATTCTCACATGTGATAGAAACTGCAATAACACCAATCCATGTGCTAGCTTACAAACAGGCCTTATTCATTTCTGTCTCTGCATCTTTTTTGCTCCCTCTGCCTGAATTCCCTTCCTACAGTGGGTTGTCAGGAGAACTCTGTAAGATGAAACTGAAGTGTCTGTTCCTGTTAATGTGTCTTCTATCATTGAATGAAACCACTAGTCACTATTATCAACAACCATTAATTAGCAATTCATCCTAAAATTGCCCTTCTTCTTCCCGTCTCACTTTCAGTAAGTTGCCACATCCTGTAGATTTTAACCCTTTCTATATGTATGTATGTGTATATATTTCTTTTCATCTCCACTTCCTCTGCCTTAGTTCAAATTATCATCAAATGTCACACCTGGATTCCAGCAATAGCCACTTAACTGGTCCCTTGACCTTCTCACTCCTTCCTAGCAGTTCTGTATCCTACAAACAGGGAACAGTAAGCTTCTTCACTTCAAAGCAGCCTGGCAGGGTCAGCTGTACAGCAGCTGGGATCAAAGCATCTCTACTTCAAAAGTCTTAAGCTTCGTCAGCTGCAACTGCAACCAAGGAACCAGACAGCAAACTCTCTCATGAGTTCATTATGATGGATGCTGCCCTTCCCACTGTAGAAGGGTTGCAAATGCACACATCTTGTTATCAGTGTGGTTTGATTATATACCTTAGTAGTTGGGATTGACTCAAAAGAGTGGGAAACTTACAGAACACAATCCATTATCGTGACTACAGAGAAAGGCTTCCTGATGTGCGGTGAATCACAGAAGTGAAGAGGGAAGTAGGTGGTAGGAACACAAAGGAAAATTCACTGGATCAGAATAGAAACTCAAACTGCGAAGTGTATGGAGAGTCAGAGCTTAAGTATTATTGCTGCAAATGTTTTCTTCCAGCTTTGCCACTAAATAGCTGTATGCCCTTGCAAAATTAACTCAACCTCTCTGCATCTATTTCCTTATTTATAAAAATGGAATGATACTAAAATCTACCTCACAGGATTTATTTGATCCCTAAATGAGGTAATATGAATAATTCACTTAACTTGACATAGTGTTCAATAAATGCTTCCTTAGCATTCACAAGTTCCCTACTACATCTCTTCACAGGTTTAATTCTTCTTTTGTTTCATCCTCTCCCTCAACTTATTCAGCAAATTAGAGTCAGCAGTGAGAACTCACCAGGTCATCAGACATAATATGCTTCTAATTTGTGCTTTACTGAAACAGTGGTAATGCATCAATCTACCAGCTGGAAAACTAGTTTAATTAATTGGCTTCCCTGAGCTTTGCATGCTGTACCAGATGAAAATTTCTAAAACTACCAATATCCATGGGTAAGCAATCAAGCACTTTGTCCAGGAACAGAGTAGATGACAGATCTTGCTGTAACACAGGGATTGGCATGCTTTATTCAGGCCTTTGGGATGTCCAGGAGCCCTACATATATTCCTTTGAACCTCCCCACATGCCTGCACAGTATTAGCAAATCTGGAATTTCCTCAGAATTGGCCAAGGGATAGAAAATCAGTGATGCAAATTGTAAGAGCTTGTTGTAAAGATCCTACTTCAGGCTTTTAGTGTGCTGTGTCCAATGGCTATGAGGCTCCTCCCAGCCTGATTTGCAAAATGATTTCCATGATTAATGAGAGTGTAGGACAAGACAGCCACAAGGAGGAATGGAAAAGAAAATAGAGAGCTACTGGAGTGGAAACTTCAAGGAGGTGTGCAGGAGATGAATGGTAAATTTGAAGTGAAAGGCTGTAGGGAATAGTAAATTGACTGTCAAAGGAGAATGAAGGGCTGGATTTCAGAACAGAAAACAAAAGCAGTAACACAAACACATCACCCAGTTCTATAGCGCTCCTCATCTCCCATTAATCAAAAGAAATGTTGGAAGTTACGATGAAGTTTTAGTAGAATTTCTAAAAGAACCAAATAAAAGCTACTTTTTCCAAGATTCAATTTTGTATAAGTTAGAGGAAAGATGTACCAGTTGGGGTTTTGTATAGAAGAAGTTCCAATAAACAATAAAACGTATTACATTGTATTATACTATATTACATATTGTATCACATTATATTATATATTTGTGTTAAGGACTGGGTTCATATAATTGCTAATACTGGCAAATTCAAAATCTGTAGGACAGGTTGGCAGGCTAGAAATTTAGGCAAGATTTCTATATTATAATCTTAAATTAGAATTCCTTATTCTCCAGGAAACATCAGTTTTGCTCTTAGGACCTTCAATTGATTAGATAAATTTCACCCATAATTTCACATATATCCCCTTTACTTAAGATCAACTGATTTGTAAATGAGAATCATGCCCTTAAATTACCTCCATAGCAAAATCTAGACAAGTACATGACTGAACAGCTGGGCCCAACACATAGCAAGTCAATGCACACATTTAACCATCACACAAGGGACACATTACCACTAGATTAAAAAGGATAGCTGTAACATAGTATGAGCTATACCGAGTTAAAGACAGTGATAAATGTGAAAGATCAGAGGAGGATTTAAATGAATATCCCACTAAAATAAGATATGTTAGAAGAAAGGCTCCAAATAAAGAATTAACTTGAAGATCATAATAGGTATGTTTTGGTGAATGCCTAAGCATGTTGAAGGTTCAAATAAATGATCTCAGTTAATCCTCATGATTCAATGAGGCACCTACCAAAATGTCCTCTTTTACAAAGAAAGAAAGTGAGATATGGTGAGTTTGATCACTTTTTAAAATATCAAACAATTCACAATTGACAAATCTGGGTCTAGAATTTATGTCTATCTGACTATAACTTTGCTTTAGTCATTGTAAATATGCCTAGAGCAATGAATTAAATATATTTGAATTTCAGATACATAAACAACAATTACAGCTTCCATGGCCCACTATTTTGCACTTACTATGTTCTGGGCATTGTTTTAAAGGCCTTGCATTAATTAAGTTCTTAGATACCTGTGATATAGGCACTGTTATGATCCCCTTCATGTAGATAAGGAAGTGACCACTTGTCTTGCTTACAAATCAAGTAGCAAAAATGTTCAGAGAGAAATGAAAAAAAAAAAAACAGGGAAATGTTTGTAGCTCAGGCACTTATATCTACCCCTGGTGGTCAGTACTTTCATCATGAGCATTAATGAGGTAGACAATTTGACCCTTGTCTGTCCCGCATAGCCTGAATGACAAGAATACAGGACTGAACATCAAAAGTCCTCAGTACTAGCCTCTGCCCTATCACTCAATAATCTATCTCTAGGCCCCAATTTCCCAATTACTAAATCATAGGTGTTGACCCTACATTATCCTAGGTTATCCACACATTTTGTCTCTGAGGAACTGATGGTTTAGATCAAGGACAGGGCAGGGACTATTACAAATAAACAACACAGAAGACAATATAAGCAGATCTTTGTCTCTAGGGACCTTACCAAAAAATGTTGAACAAAATCCTGGAGATTTGAGTCCTAATATGTCAGTTTGAGTTAGGTGCAGCCATGTATAATAGAAACCATACTGTAGTGACTTAAACAAACAGCAATTTTTAATGGGACGAAGGTTTTGAAAATTCATAATCTAGGGCTGTCACAGTTTCTCCAGAAAAACTCCTGGCTTTCATCTCTGCTTTTTGCTAATCCTTCCCATGTGGCATTTTTTTTTCTTTTTGGCACTGAGGTGGTTGCAAAGATGGTTTTAACCTTAAGAACTTATTTCCTTGTCCAAGCACAAAGAAAGTTGCATGCCAGTTGATCGTGGCCTTTTTCATCAAGATAATACTAGCTTTCAGACAAATTCTATCCATCATGTTTTTTATCATATCACACTGAACAGAACTGTGATACCTACATGAGGTGTGATCAAAAGATACAGTGAATGCTTAAATTTTAAAAATATTATGGAATCAGGACATGGTGGCACATGCCTGTAATCTCAATGACAAAAAAGGCACGGAGGCAGAGCCAGGAGGAATGCCATTTTGAGGCTAGAGGCAGCCTGCACAACTTAGGGAGACCCTGATTCAAAATATAAAATAGAAAATGGGCTGGGGTATAACCCTGTGGTAGAACACTTGTAAAGTGTTAGTGCAAGTGGGACGTGCAAGTCCCACAGTTCAACCTCCAATTGCTGAAAAAATTTACAGTAAAAGACACATGGTCCTTAAATCCCTTGCAATATATGCTCCATGGCTTTGAAGACACTCATGCCACCCATCCTGGCACTTTCTGAAGCAGTTTTGGAAGAATTCTTTTGTAAATGTCTTTAGTTTTACTGTCGTGGCTGCCTTGATAGCATGAATCAATTTAAAGTGTTTATCTATTATGGTGATTTTGACTTTGGGGAAGAGGCAGAAGTTGCACAGGTCCAGATCTGGTGAATATAGCAGATGAGGACACATGATAATGTTTTTATTTGGCAGAAATTACCATGCCAGAAGTGAAACATGACACAGAGCATAGCCATGATATAAAATGAAAGTAAAGATGCTTATAAAGGAGGACTTCCAGAACTGCTTCAAAAAGTGACAAGAATGATGAGATTAGTGTGTCCAAAGCTGGGGGGACTATGAGGGGGATTAGTGGCAATGTGTCTTTTAGTGTAATAAATTTATTTTAATTTAGATGTTCATTGTATTTTTTATCACACCTCACATAAGTCAAAATCAGGAAGCTTAAAATGGTGAAATTTATATGACTATATTTCTACCCTGGTGGTGGCTTATTCTTTAGGAAGGAAGTCAAGATATATATATATATATATATATATATATATATATATATATATATATATATATGAGTAGCAATATCTGCAACATGGAATTTCACTGTCAACTAGCTCTATATTCTTGAGCATGTTAAATAACTTCTGTGAACATAGATACAAATTTGGCCAGCCTTAGTTCAAGGAATATCTAGGTTTGTGAACATAGACAAATTGCTAATCTCACATACAATAATTATAGAATATACAACAACATTATCGTTACCTTGCAGATGAGAAAACTGAGGCTCAAAGAGATTAATAAATTTTTTCAGGGTCACACAGTGGAGCCATGACTCAAACCAAGGAAGGCATTATTCAGTCTTTGACTGAAAGTATTCCTGCATTTTTTACCAGTACCAGGTCAATTGCCAGAGGCAGGACACATAGAGAACACATTGCCATTTGTGACCAGCTCTCTGTATCCTTAGCAAAGGAAAATCAGTCAATTGGTCAGGTGAGGCAATGAAACCAAACAAGCAAAGGATTTGTTAACCTCATTGACATGATCAGAGTCAACTGGAGAATGAACAGATTTGACATATCCCAGAATTTTTTGCAAATAGTCATACAATAACTTTTTGTCCTTCTCTGTCTATTGTGTAGATATGACCCCACTTTCCCATTCTAGGAAGTTTTGGTCTTAGAAGAGTCCCAAACTACTGCTTCCTTGAGGAAATTAGGAGTAAATAGCATATTGCCATCCTGCAATGACACTAGTGAGTATGACTGGGTGTCCTAAAGCTACCCTGGTTAGGAATCTGCTGTAGTCGTTCCTGAGTGATGACCCTAGTTGGTTTTCTTCCAAGGGTGTACAGCCATATTTTGTTTCTGTGATCAAAACTATGCAAATGACCAGATGTTTATTTTTCTTTGTGTCTTACATGTATCAGTTGGGGTTAAATTGACTTATTTTTCATTGCTGCTGAGTTTTTGGTTCTGCTCTTTTGCAAGCCTCTATGTTTTAAAAAATCATTAACCCTAATTATTTTTAAAATATCATTTGATGTTACACAGAGTAATGTATTTGTTATCATTTTTCTTTCATTTTTCTCTCCAGTATAGTGAAATTAACTCACTTGAGCTCACAGAGGTTATTAGTGACAGAATTGGAACTAGAAATCATTTTTCGTATTCTCGGTGTTTTATGTACTATTTTATACTGTACTTTAGTGTAAAATCTAACCAACCCTGGTAGTCAATTTGGTGGTCATTTACAATACTTTAAGTTATGTCTCTTATACCAATACATTTAGAATTCTTCAATGTTTCTCTGTATTTTCATGCCACCATACTGAAAAAGAAATTAAGAAATACCCTTGAATAAATTTAAGATTGTCTACATGACTTGCCTTTTATTAAAATCATATCTGCACAGTATAGTTTCTTGGGTCTGTTGACCAAAGAAAAATATAACCTTTTCTATGTTGATTGTTTTACTGATTTTTATCAGGTTAGAGAAGTGAAAGGAGCACTGGACATTAAGTCTTCTGCAGGGGCCCACAAAGTGAATTGCACCATATTAAAAGACCAAATCACTTAAATAAGAGTATGCTGAAGATGGAGAATTTGCCTCTCTTGATTTGATCTCACATCTCTTAGTTGGTAACTTGTACTCATTAACACAGGAGATTAATAGAAGTTATTTTCATTCAACAGCTGATCTGAAGGTATAAGCTGTACCCATAAGATTCAATTTGGCATCAATATGGCTGAAAGGTTGATCACTTTTTAGTGTAATCATGATTTTTTTAAAAATAATTCCTTGTATATTTAATATATAGTGAGTATTTTTCTGTGCTAAAACTCAGTTGTGTTATTATTACATTCTAATTTACCTTTGGAGAGAATATTTTCTGCAATTTATGATTGCACTGAAAATGAAAATAAAGTATTTCTTTGTGATGACAAGTGGAATTCAGTCAAATTCAAGTCCAAAAGAAAAATGGCACTGCACCACAATCATAAACTTTTGGAGAAAGACAATTTCCAACAATGTGATTTACGTTCATAACATTCTAGAATTCTGTCATTTTCAACAAAACTTTGCAATGATTTGAAGATGGCAGGCCTGGAATGCACATTATTCTCTAAACACGGCATTGCCCACTTGTATGCCACTGTAAATAAGGGAGACACTGCACTACTTGACATGTGGGGTGCCAGAGGGCAAGTTACCTTGAAATTAACTTCTGTCTAATATGATTAGCAGTCGGCAGCTGCAGGTGACTCAGCACTTCTGACACTCCAAGAAGGCCTAATTGCTTCTCGTGGAGAATAATATGCACAGACTTTGAGCATGAAGGGTTTTTTTTTCCTTCTTTTTTTTTTTTTAACTAATCTTAGGATTTCAGGATCCTTGATTTCTCTTAAAGGAAAAGAATTTAACAAAAATCATATCATTATAATAACTTGACCATATAGGAACAGGTATGTCCTATAATGGGCTGGGATTTAGCTAGGTTGGTAGAGCGCTGCGCTGCAGTCTCTGAGGTTCTGAGTTCAATTCCCAGCACCGAATAAATGGGAGAAGGACCTGGCAATCCACTCCCAAGGCGATCCCGAAACAGTCAGCCATTGAAAACCCTCTGAGGGTCGCTATGAGTTGGATACCGACTCCACAGCACCTAACAACAACAACATGTCCTATAATATTATGTTTAAAAAGCATGATCTAAAATCATATGTGCAGCATGATCTCAAATAGCAAAGTTGCAGATGCTCTTAGAGCACCATGAGTAATAAATCAAAATGTTAGGCATGGCTTATCTTTATGCAGAGAAACTGAAGTGTCATTTTCTTTTTTACCTCTTTCTGGGTATTCAATTTTCTTTTGGTATTGGTATGTACTATGTTTATAAATAGAAAAAGACACAAAATTTCAAAACGGTCAATTTGGAGACAATACCCCATGCTGTTACCTTTTATTTCCAGTGGCTGGTTAAATATTAAAGTCTAGCTAAAGAGAAATCTTTTCCCCCATACTCTAGCTGGGTAGCCCCTTCCTCATAACACTCTGATAATGAAGCAGTGAAGTAAAATTTGTATTTATTCATACAAAAAAATCTAAGCACCTATTACATGCTTACTCAGTTCTTTGTTAGTTATAGGCAATACAACAGTGAGTAAGAGATGGTAAATACTTATTTTAGTTTCTTATTACTTCTCTCACAAATTACTACATACCTGTTGTTGTTGTTAGGTGCCGTCGAGTCGGTATCCGACTCATAGCGACCCTCTGTACAACAGGGGAAACACTATTGTCAGTGCTTCTCTGCTGTTCATAGGGTTTTCAATGGCAGATTGATTTTTGGGAGGGGGTTGCCAGGTCCTTCTCCCAAGCCTACAGCTTCTGGTGTTCCCAGGTGATCTCCCATCCAGGTACTACCCAGGCCCTACCCTGCTTAGCTTCCGAGATCTGAAGGGATCAGATGCCACAGGGCTACAGCTGCAGGCACTACATACCTAGTAGCTTAAAAAACACAAATATATTATTTTAAAATTCTAAAATTTAGAAGCCTGAAAGTGGTCTTACTAAAATCCATATGTCAATAAGGCAATTTTCCTTTCAGGATGCTCCAACAGAAAATTGATTTTCTTGTTTTCCATTAGCTTCCATAGGCAGAATGCATTTCTGGACTTACAGTCCCCCTTCTTCCATTTGCAAATCCCATGGAATTGTGACTTACCCTTCTTCTATTATCATGTCTCCCTTTGACCACAGGCAGAAAGTATTCTTCAATTTTAGGAATCCACGTGATCAGATTCAGCCCATCTGGATTATCCAGGATAATTCCCTTCTCTTAAAATCCTGTCGTGGTTGCAAAGGCAACACCCTTTTAGTCCAGGAATTAGGATGTGGGTATTTTGATACGACATTATTCTGTATGCTATATGAGTCAAAAAAAAATTTAGTTCCAACAAGGGGAAAATGCATGAACAACACAGAGCAATATGTCACATGCCATAATAATGTCGTGTATAAATTCCATGGCAGCATAAAAGACTGAACAGCAAATTTATCTTTCAGTAAGAAACCCTCTGAGAAAGTTTCCTAGAGGGAATATTGCTTGAACTTAGTTTGGAAAAGTTATTAAAGAGAGCGAACACATCAAGGAACAAAATGCCTAGATTTAACCCAAGCCCTACCATATATGACTTATGTGATTAGTGGAAAATTTCTTACCTATTCATAGCAGTGTCTTAGTTACATTTATAGAGTAAATAACTCTTGTGTCATAAGATTGCTGAAAGTATTAAATGATTTAAAAGTGATCAGAATGCTATGTCAGTTGTGATGCCCAGCAAATGGAAAAATTTACATTGATTTATGTGGTTTCTAATGAGGTTGTTGTTGTTGTTACATGCCATTGAATCAGTTCCAACTCATAGTGACCCTATGTACAAAAGAATGAAACACTGCCCAATACAGTCCCATGCCAGGCACTAGGGTCAGTGCTTTTCTGCTATTCATAAGGTTTTCCATGGCTGATTGTTTTGACAAGTGGGCTGCCAGGTCCTTCTCCCGAGCATACAGCACCCGCTAATCCCAGACAGACTCCCATCCAAGGACTAAACAAGCCTGACCCTACTGAGCTTCTGAGATCACATGACATGTTTCTAAATATTGTAAATAAAAATATAGGGCAACCAGTGAAATTTCAATTTTAGATATATTTTTGGCCTAAATTTGCTCCATGAAGTGTTTAAGTGATATTAATACTGAATATTATTGAAATAATTGTTGTTTATATGATATTCAATTTTAATTAGTCAATTTTCAATTTTGTGTCATATATATTTATGTAGGAAAATGTTACATTGCAAGCAGATTCAAACAAGCTAATTAAAACAAATTTAAGTGAATATCCCATATTTTTTCTGGTAGGTATTTTGAAAAAGTTTTATTTTATTTTTTAAATTGACAAATAAAATCATGTCTATGTATGTTGTTGTTGTTGTTGTTAAATACTGTTGAGTCGTGTCCGACTCATAGCGACCCTCATAGGATTTTCAATGGCTGGTTGCTTAGGGATTGCCTCAGGAGTGGATTGCCAGGCCCTTCTCCCATTTTTGCGGTGATGGGAGTCTAACTCGGGACCTCAGAGACCGCAGGGTGGCGGTCTACCAACTGAGCCCCTTGTCTATATATAGTGTACAGTAAAACAAATATTGCATGATCTCACTTTTACGTGAAATCTAACATGTTGATCTCATAGAAGCAGAGTGGTAGAATGAACAGAATGGTAGTTACCAGAAACTGAGGTGGTGTTAGAGGCTGGCAGACTGGGGAGATGTCTGTCAAAAGACACAGAGTTTCTGTTAGATAAGAGGAATAAGTAAAAGAGATCTATTTTACAATGTGGTAATTCTATAAATGACAATACCTTGCATTCTGACAATGTTTCCAATGGAGTTCATGCCTCTTTTTGCTGCTAAGGTAGCAGTTGCCAGTTATGCTAAGGTGTTTTTTAAAAATATCTAACAAGGTATCTATTATGCAAGACAGATATCATTGAAACTGGTGCAGTATGAGAATGTATAAGGAGCACTGGCTTTCAAGTCAAAAGGTCATGAATGTATCCCAAAGCCTATGTAATGTCAAATGGGCAAATTCTTCCACTTCTGTAAGCTGACGTTAGGCCAGTGACAGATGTATGAATGACTTTAGAGTAAGACATTCCTGGGTTTCAAATGCAGCTTATCACTTTAAAAGTTAAGTGACTTTGGATAAACTATTGAATCTTGGAGCCTTAATTTTCCCATATAAGAACTTAAAATTATCATAGAATCAACCTCACAGAGCTATTTTAAGGATTAAATGAAAATACTAAGGTGAAGAACCATGGCACAATGTTTCTGAATCATAGTATAGTGAAATATCCATATAAGAAAAAACTACTGAAAAGCTTTATATTCTTATGACAGACTCTGGGTTATAATTAACTTTCATTTTATAAACAACAAAGTTTCTCATATATTTACTAGATAGAAAGATCTCATTATTCTCCCATTACATGTATACCCATTGAGCTCAGCATGTGGATGAATCCTGCGGGGGAAAAATAGGGAAACATATAGTCTTTATGCCCAAAGAGCTCAGTTTAGATGAGCCTTCAGAAAAAAGAATGCACTGAATACTGAAACTTGGTACCATTTTTGCCATTTCTTCTACTCTTCTCTAAATTGTAGGGACTGAAAGCCTGGCAACTATATTACCCACGTGACAGAAGGGTTCAAAATATAGCTTAAATTCTGTCATTAGAAACCACATCTTGGCACTTGCAAGTCAGAAGAGAAACAGCAGACATACTACCCCTTTCCTATGAGAAATAGTCAGACAACTAGGTCTTGACTGATTTGATATATTGTAGCAGCCTCTAGGCATTTCCTAAGGAGTAATCTGTCTCAGTACTGGTTGGCAGGGGTAGTCATATTCTCTAGTTCATATTCTCTAGCCATATTCTCTAGTTTGACCTAGAATAAAAGGGAGAAGAGATTATGAGGAGAGAGCAACAACTTCTCCATCTCAGAAAACTAGAAGCAGACCAAAATCTAATAGTAGCCTTCTTGGCCTTCTTAACTCCAACTCTTCCAATGAATTAGTAAGTACTAAATTTCTACTAGAAATCCTTTTCTTCTTAAATTACTTGTGGCGATGTTTGTTTCCTACTAAACCCTGACAGATATAACAGGCAACAGTAATATATCATAAGCACAAAGTCATCTGAAAACACGCAATATGAACATATAATAGATTCATTGGGGCACAGGAAAGTTTCTGTAGAGGCCAAATATTCCTAATAAAAGGAACACTAAGTAATCTAGGATGTCTGAGTTAGAAGCCAAAGAGGTGGAAGATGAGGTTAGAGGGCTAGAAGAGGACACAGTGGTGAGATTTCAAAGGACTTTGTAAGACTGTGAATCTCTGAAACATGGTGGAGAAAATGGAGTTTTTGCAGAGAAATGACATGATGAGAGTTAATATAAATATTCAGGCTACAGTGTGGAGAAAGGACTATATGACTACTTTGGGACACTAGGACAAAATAAAAGAGGCCCAGATTTAAAAAACCAAGGACACTTCCCTGGTGTTCTGGCCAAATTTCAATGACAAAGGGAAAAATGCATCATGCTGGTGAGAAGGCCATAAAGGTATACTACTTACAATTGAAGAACCCCCCTTATAAGTTATAAAGAACCATAAAGGAAGTATTATAATGGACAAACTAATACATTAAAAAAGAGTACTTTTGGTATGAACAGACAAATGTCAAGTTTAAAAAAGATAACCACAACAGAAAATGTCATATGAGTAAACACAAAATTCAACCAGTACTGGTAAAGTTGATTGGCACAATATAAATTATCCCAGAGAGAGGCTAAATACAGTAATAGAATGGAGCAGCAGGAGTGCCAAGAACTCTGAATAGGAAGGACACAATAAATGTGGAAGACAAGATCAAAGAGAAACAGCTGATGGAGTAGTGGGTATATTAGTGCACACTATATTAGTCCCAAAGTAGTTCCTATAACAATAGGCAAAAAATTAAAAATAAAAATGAAAGCAAACACAGCACTAAACATTTTGCAAGTGTTTTATGCCATTGCCATTATTACTACAGATATAACTATGGTTCATTCAAATCCTATGCCAGCCACATATTTATCAACATTGGTTTGGGTTGGATCCAGGTGCAAGGTGAGACATAAAAAGAAATTCT
>VMDO01030843.1:0-20778 GCA_007922755.1 Pedetes capensis
TGTATTATTTTAAAGTTTGTTTCCAAAGTACTATTTTTCAGAAGCCATTAGCACACAATTGTTGACAATGAAAGAGTACTTTCTGAATATCTTTCCTTTCAGTATAGTATTTTTCTAAATATATCATTTCCCCTTAGAATGTCTCAACTGCAGAAGTAAAACAAAATATTGATTCTAAATTATAGTATTTTGAGAACAAACCACCGTTTGTGGCTGCAGAATAATTGGAATATAACTTCTTTATAGGGGATTCTAAAACCACCATTAGTAGCTAGAGCACTGATCAAATTGTGCTTCAGAGAACTGAGAAAATGCAGAAAATTGCAATGATTGCTGTTTTTCTTCTGTGTAATATCACAACAGTCACTCAAAAAAGCAGAGAAAAATTTTGCAAAGCCTAGTTTCATTGACTTTTTTCTCACATTTGGATTTCACATGTCTTATAAAAGGTTTTCTTTGATGTACTGTTCCCTTAATATTGACAATCAATTTAGTTTATATTTAGTTTTGCCTAGATCCATGACTTGTCACTACTACAAGTCCCAATATCTAGTTCTTAATATGTCTGGGTTGATTTTAAGTTGCAGTCCATAAAATAATAAACCAGTGTCCTGTAATCTGTATTCAACATAGTACATCTATTATGACCATTCATGATCTTTGAGAGAACATAAAATATAAAACTTTAATTAAATTATTGAAATTATAATTCCTTAAACATATGAAAATATTTGACGTTTAAACTATCAAGATGTTGTTATGAAGCTTCAATTAAATAACTAAGTCATATTAATAGACATCATACATAAACTTCAAAAGGCTATAGAACCATGTTTCAGCAAATATTTCTTGGATTTGTGCTTGAATAGAATGCAGAATAATTGCTGACTGCTTAGTTATTTTTAGCTGTATTTAAAAGGATAAATTTTCTCATTCACTGTAAAAATTAGATTGCAACTTTAGCATTTTTAAATGAATGATTTAAAGCAAAATATCCTTAGCAAAGTTATATGCTTCATTTTTAAGAAATGTTAAATCATAATTATTTTGAATCTATATTAAAGTTTCATATAATACAAATAATCAAAATTTTTTCCTGACTTGCCTTCAGTCCTAATACTAGTTATACAAGAGACTAAAAAATCTCACTCAGTGTTTGTTAATATTTTAATGGGCTAAACATGGTAGGATTTCTAAGGTAATAACTATAGTGGATGTGTGAATTAGATACATGCATACATTGTTGTTGTTGTTGTTAGGTGCCATCGGGTCGGTATCTGACTCATAGTGACCCTCTGTACAACGGGAAACACTATTGTCAGTGCTTCTCTGCTGTGCATAGGGTTTTCAATGGCAGATTGATTTTTGGGAGGGGGTTGCCAGGTCCTTCTCCCAAGCCTACAGCTTCTGGTGTTCCCAGGCAGTCTCCCATCCAGGTACTAACCAGGCCCGACCCTGCTTAGCTTTCCGAGATCTGATGGGATCAGATGCCACAGGGCTACAGCTGCAGGCTCATGCATACATTGGCGGTAGAAATATCAGTTGAGGTAATTTGCTGGAAAAAAGAAGGTGATTTAGCATGGTCTACAAGAATAAAAAGAAATGAATACAACTTAACATCAGCTTTCACTTCCAGAAATCTATCTTTCAGAAATACTTTGAGAGTATTCAGTGAGATGCAAATATTTTTACTATACCATTTTTAGTGAAATTGTAGAGTTAAATTGATTATCTGTCCAAATGAGAGAAGTCAAATTGTGATAAATTCATACAATGAACTATTATGCAACTACTTAAAGAATTAAAGTACATATATAAGTTCTGATCAGGAAAGATAAATAATATTAGAAAAAAGGCAAGTTGGAGTAAAACATGTATAGGAAAATCTGATTTTCATTTTTCATATTTGAAAATACATATGTTTATAGATAGATGAAATTGTGTCTTTGTACATTGTGTTGTTAGGTGCTGTCAAGTTGATTCTGACTCATAGTGACCCCATGTACAACAGCATAAAACACCACCAGACACTGTGCCATGCACAATACCTTTTTTATTTAAGCTCATTGTTGCAGTCTATGTATCAATCCATCTAGTTGAGGGTCTTCCTTTTTTACATTGACCTGCCATTCTCCCAGACATCATGTCCTCCTCCATTGGTCCCTCCTGACAACATGTCTAAGTACATAAAACACAGTCTAATCATCCTTACTTCCAAGGAGCACTCCGGTTGCACTGTTTCTAGGATAGATCTGGTGGTTCTTTTGACAGTCCGTGGTATAGTCAGTATTCATCTCTAACACCATAAATCAAAAGCATCAATTCTTCTCCTGTCTCCCTTTTTCAGTGGCAAGCCTTCAAAAGCATGTGATGCAACTGGAAATACTATGGCATGAGTCAGGCAAACTTTGTCTTCAATATGACATCTTTACTTTTCAACACTTTAAAGAGGTCTTTTGCAACAGCTTTTCCAATGCAATGTCTTTTGATTTCTTGACTACTACTTCTGTGAGTTTTGATTATAGAATCACATAAAGAAAAACTTGGACAACCTCAATATTTTCCACATTTATCATGAAGTTACTCATTGGCCCAGTTATAATGATTTTTGTTTTCTTGATGTTGAGGTACAGTCCCTGTATATCAATGTAGAAAGTAAGTTTTATTGATATACTGTGAATTATAATATTGGCAATTTATTTTAAAAAGTGAAGTAGGATATTTTCTTCCTTCTTCAACTACTTTAAAATATTCTATGGGATTGTTTATTATTTTAACCTTTATTATATTGTTTTGAAATAATGCAAAAAGAAGGGTTGTAGATTTAAGTCAATGACAGACCCTTGCTCAACAAGTACAAAGCCCTGGGTTTTGTTGATCTTCAGCACTAAAAATAATAGTAATGATGACAAATTTGACATTCATTTGTGAAAAAGGTCTTAGTCTCATTCTGTAAAATGTCCTTCTTGTTGTTGTTGTTGTTGTTAGGTGCCGTTGAGCCGGTATCCAACTCATAGTGACCCTCATAGAGTTTTCAATGGCTATCTCCTGCTTAGCCATACAAAATCAAGTGGAAGAAAAATATGAATTATACAGTGATAAAAAGCCTTAGAAGTACAATTAAGCACACCTTATTTAATTATGTCTTAATTCACCCAGCAGACAAATGTTGTCCCATGTTCTAGTCAAAGGAGTACAGTTGTACTGACATTTGTCCATTCTAGATTTCCTTCCGATGGTCATTTCAATGCTTCCTTTTTATGTTGTTGTTGTTGTTAAGTACCGTTGAGTCGATGTCCGGCTCATAGCAACCCTATGTACAATAGGCGAAATACTGTTGTCAGTGCTTCTCTGCTATTCATAGGGTTTTCAATGGCAGATTGTTTTGGGAGTGGGTTGCTAGGTCCTTCTCCCTTTTTATATTAAGCTGTAGCAATTCATAAATACTCTTCCCATCAAGAAGCCTGTTCTATTTTTCCCTTTCCTTGCATCTGTGCAGACTAATAACCTCTTGACCAAAGGATTCCAAGACACTAATGCTGTGTGACTTTTGACATTATATCACTAAGAAGTCAGTGACTCTATACAAAGCATGACTACTCTAAGATCCCCATGCTAAAAAGGCCATTTCAGATGTTCAATTTGGCCACCACGGCTAAGCTCCCAGCCAAAAACATCAACTGCCAACCTTGTGAATGAGTCATTTTGGATCCATAGCCCAGTTGAGCCTTCAGATAACAAGAGCCCCGCTGACACCTGAGAGTCCCAAAGGAAGGATTCATCAAGGACTATTCCCAGAATTCCTGATCTACAGATTCATAAGCAAAATAAAACAACTGGTTTACTCCACTACATTTTGAGGCAATTTGTTTCAGAGAAATAAATAACAATAACATAAACCCATTTCAAAGACTAAAACAAATACTGAGTGGAGATTTATTTCTTTGGAACCTGCTTCTTTAGAATCAATTCAGGTAAAAGTCCTAATATTTGCTTACTTCTTAATTTTCATTATTTAAATGAGGGAGGGCTTAGTCTAGTTCAGGCAATTTTTATGAGGGACAATCCACTTGGATTCTTTGATGACATGAGGTTCAGGGTAGCTTAGGCAAATTTTCCTAAATACCTGTCTTGATTTTATTTTTTATCATACAATGGAGATTTTTATTACAAACTTAATATGCTCATGTTTTATTATTTATTTGTCCTTTCACTTTCTATAATATTATACTCTCACAACTGAGTAGTAGCCCTCAGCTCTTTATGCTTCTATCAGTGTCTACAGAAATCTAAATGACTGAGAAATATTCTACTGTCAGGCCTGGTACTAATTCATTGTAGAATAACACAGTGCTGTATTCTTCCTAGGATAGAGAGATACTCTGCACTCTCTTAGGCCCTGGGTTCAATCTCCAGCACTGCAAAAATGGGAGAAGGACCTGGCATCCCACTCCCAAAACAATCCTGAAACAATCAGCCATTGAAAACACAATGAATAGCAGAGAAGCACTGACATAGTGCCGGGGATGGCACAGTGTTGGGCATTGTTACTTTCTGTTGTTTATAGAGTCACTATGAATTGGACCTGACTCCATGGCACCTAACAACCACCACCACAACAACAACAACTTCAGCCTTTTTCTCTTCTTTTTCATGTTTATGTTACTAACTTAAAAAAAAAAAAAACTTCTAAATGTGTCAGTTGTAATTTATATCCATTGAGGTGAATAGCAAAATGCATATTATCAACAGAATAATCCATGGCTTTATTGCTTTGCCTGCTGTATAATTATTATCATAAAGAATGGCTTATACCCACACCCACATGCAGGTATTCTAAAATGAAAACCATATTTTACACTCATTCCCAAGCACAGTTTATATCTAGCAACCTTGTAAAGCAGGTCAAATCATTTTATTTAGGAGTATAATTTGTAAGCAGATTACTTTGAAAGACTCACTAGGTGTTATAGTACTTAAAACTAGGTAGATAGTTAATGGATATTTTCATATTTGATAGTCTTAGTGATTGATTATATCTGCATTAAGTATTTTGGCAAAATAAAATTATTGTAACTGTGTTTTATGTCATGCAATACCCTAAATACCTATCTCTCTCTGTGTGAAAAAAACTTAATATTTTATGTCAAAGGAACTATTGGTCCTGACTGGCTACAATTACTTCCAGGCCAACTTTAAGCTTAGGTGAAGTTCTCATATATACAAGTAAGTTCTCAGCTTAAATTACTCTTTTACAAAGCATACAGATTTGGTTTCATTCAACTATAAAGGAAACCTTCCTGCTGTGTTCTTATAAAATAACATAATCTTATATATATATATTAGTCACATTCTATTAAAAGTGCAAATAAAAATAAGATTTATAAAAGATCACTAAACAGCTATGCAAATTATTAATTTCATTATATTCTAAAGCCTGTGAAGCTGCTTTTCTAACACCACAGCTACTAGCCACGTGTAGCAATTGAACACTTGAAATGTAGCTGGTATAAATTGAGATGTATTATCCGTGTTGAGTATCCATTTAATTTCAAGGACCTAGTAAAGAAATATGTAAACTATTGCATTAGTAATATTTTATATTGATTACAAGGCAAATTGATAATGGTTTAGATATATTAAACAAAATAAAATCTATCAGCAAAATTGATTTCACATTTCACTCATATTTCTGGTTTTGATTATGTATCTACTATAGCACTCTTCCAAAAGTAATTCTTTATTAATCATGACAACTGAAAACAAGGACTACAGAGTTTCCCTCAGTGTATCATTATTGTATTGCTCTTTATTTATACCTTTATACCTATATTGCGCTTTATTTATACCTTTAGTTTGCCTTACAAGATAGTATAAGAAATATTTCTTTTTAAAAATGAACACAAGCAATGTAAAATGGTATGCATGTATGGAAATATCATAATGAACCCCATTAAAGTGTGCAATAATTTTAAAATGTTTACTTAAATAGCTGAGTGTGGTGGCACACACCTATAATCCTAGTGACTCAGGAAGCAGAAGCAGGAGGATCACAGGTTCAAGGCCAGAGGCAGCCTGCATGACTTAGGAAGACCCTTTCTCAAGATAAAAGATGAAAAATGGACTAGGAGTAGCACTCAATAGAGGAGCACTTGCAAAGCGTCTGTAAGGCCCTGCCTTCAACTCCCAGTACCACAAAGAAGGAGTTTTTTTACAGAAATAAATAATTGCATTTGTTCTGATTATTCTTGAGGATAAGTAACATTACATAAAGTATGCTTACGAAGGCTGTATCAGTCAGCACAGGATGGGTTACACTGCCATAGGAAACAACCTCTAGAATCTTAATCATTTAAAATAGTGCCAAAGTATTTCCTCCCTGGGCTTGATGCTTATTTCAGATCGAAGAGAGGGTGCTTAGTCTCTTCAAGACTAAGACAGGTGGGACATCCAGAGTTGTTTTTGCTGTGCCCTGCATGGTGGAGTTGAGGGGCTGACGAGAAAGAAAGCTGGACACAGGGGATCTTACAAGAGAGTAAGATGTTCTGACAAGATAATAACAAAGTTCACTACAGGAAAAGTTTCTACCTTAAACAGAACTGGAACCCAAGGACATATAGAAAAATAGTACCAAGTAAATGATAGAGAAGACTTAGATGGGGAGGGTGTGTGGGGGGAAGCATACAAGAGGGTAAGGGGGTACCTATATGAATAATGTACATCAAAATGCATATTTGGAAATGCCACAGTGAAAAGCATGTCAGAATGAATCACATTAAGGTGTACATTAAAAATTTCCAATAAAAAAGAGAAACATGTTTATTAATTTCATGCTGCAGTTTTATACACTTTGTTTTCACCTAAAAAGAACTTTCCAAACACTCTAAGATATTGTTTGAAGAGAACTTAGTTTCTGTCCACAGCTTATCAAAGTACTTGAAATAGAGAAACAAAGCCTTCTTCTCAGCATTCCCATGCCATCCAAGGACACATAGCACAGGTGTCTCCTAAAGCTTAATCAACAAATAGGGAAGTCAGCACAGAGTTCACTGCGGTTATTGGCCTTATCGTGAGAACAAGAAGCGTTGGGAACAACATGTCATTCCCTTGGGCCGCAGCTTTCTGGGCCCCTGTCAAGCACTTCAAGTTACACACGAAAAGCCTCACCAGGAGGCCCGGGCTGGCCTTCCATAATCCAGCATCTATAATGCTGCTGATCTCTGACCCAAAGGGGGGAAAAAAGAATACCCCATAGTGTTTTACAATGATAATTACACAATAGCCCAAAAGTAACTCATATCACACTAAAATATCACTGGTAACAGCTACTTACATTTTCCCGCCCAACAGGGAGTTCAAGTTCCCATGTACCCAGAAGATAGTGAAAAGCATCATTGATTATCACAATGTCCTGAGAAATTTGTTTTATGTATCAATTTTTTTTTGGTGATACTGGGGGGTTGAACCCAGGGCCTTGCGCCTGCGTGCTTTGAAAGTGCTGGACCACTTAGCTGCTCTCCCAGCCCATTTTTTAAACTTTTTTGAGACAGGGTCTTGCTAAATTACACAGACTGCCTCTGGTCTTGAACTTGCGATCCTCCTGCCTCTGCCTTCCGAGCCGCTGGGATTACAGGGATATGCTACCGCCCCCAGCTGTATCAATATTTTTAAAAATACTTAAATTATCTCAGTGTTTCTTGATACCTATTTGTTTAAAAATAGGGAATTTTACCTGACAATACTTGTCTGATTACCAATGATGTTTCTTTGTTTTGGCTGATATTCACTGAAACGTCAATAAAATATTCAGAACTCCTAGATCTTTAGTTTTTCTACATTTAGCTTCCATTCTTACATATTTTCTCATTTACTTTAATTTCCTTGTGTTTATACATATCTGTAAACTACCTGAAATCATTTTTGGAGTAAAGTAACATCGTTCACATTTATCCATATGTGAGAAGGAGCTTTGGGAGAAAATTATGTTAAAATAAGTGATATATCATGACTTATAAAATTATGCTAAGTAATGCTCGTAAGTTTACTAACTGAAGCTTCAATTTTGTAATGCTCAGTGTTTATATATTGGTAGTGATGTTACCTATATACTCTAAGAAAAATATATTTTACTTCCCTAGCTAGCTCTTCATTATTCCCTTTATTATCTCAGGAGAGTGACTGACATGGTCACTTTTCTCTTTAGAGAGATAGCTATCAGTTTTTTACTTTCACTCAAATGTTCACATACCTCTTGACAATAAATATTCAATTTTTATGAGCAAATGGAATTAAATTGAATGTTATGAAATTTATTTAAGTGGTTCATGCAAATTAGGTTGTTAGGTGCCGTCAAGTCGTGTCCGACTCATAGTGACCCTTATAGGGTTTTCAGTGGCTGATTGTTTCAGGATTGCCTCAGGAATGGGTTGCCAGGTCCTTCTCCCACTTTTGTGGTGCTGGGCATCGAACTCGGGACTTCAGAGACTGCAGAGCATCGCTCTACCAACTGAGCTAAATCCTAGCCCATTCATGCAAATATATACAGTTAAATCTGATTTCCTTGTTTAAACCCATACCTACCTGTGATAACATTAATGTCTAAAAGTATAACATATAATTTTTACTTGCTATACATAAAAATTATGGTGATACATTTTTCAAATCTTGTTGATAACCTCTAAATAGTTTGTGTTTGTTTGCTTTTGCAGTACGTGGTGGTTGAACCCAGGGCCTCACACATACTTCTTGTATGTGCTTTACCACTGGGCTGCACTGCTGGCCCATTTTTTAAATTTTCTTTATCTTGAGATAGGGTCTAAGTTACACAAGCTGCCTCTGGCCTGAAACTCACCATCTTCCTACCTCTGCCTACTGAGTCCCAGAAATTACAGCCATATGTCACCACACTCGACTTCTAAATAATTTTAAATAATTTCTAATAGGTAGAGTTAAGGTACATAAAAACAGTTTTTAAATATCCTTATACCCCTAAGAGTATGAATCAATCACAATTGAAGGTGCATACATGTACCTTTCAATAGCTAATTTTGGTTTATAAAATTGTTCCATTGAAGTTAGTAAATGCATTATTGTTGTTAGGTGCCATTGAGTCGGTGTCTGACTCATAGTGACCCTACATAAAACAAGTAAAACACTTTTATCAGTGCTTCTCTGCTATTCATAGGGTTTTCAATGGCAAATTTTTTTTCTCAGGGTGGGAGTGGGTTGCCAGGTCCTTCTCCCAAAGTAAATGCATTAGACATTCTAAAAGAAAACATGTGGAGATTGTCATGCTTCCCAAAATTCAAGGAATTTTGGCTATACCTATAAATATAGGAAATTCAGTTCTAATTTCAGTATGCTAACTCCCATAAGATTCATGAGAATTCCCAAATAGTAGTTCCTCTGTGCTGACAAAATTATCATATGGAACTTTTGTATTTACCTTCCTTAATAGTTCATCTTTCTATATGTAACACTAGTCTCAAGTTATTTGTATGAGACTGTAGCTCAGTCAACAGTTTAGGGCTTCAGAAATAAATTTTAAGTGCCAATTTGTTCCTTGTAGCATTCAGTTTGTATTATATCATGTTGCAGTCCCAAACAACCCCAACATTTCTGTGGCTTACCTCAACAAAATAGTTTATTTCCTGAATAGGTCATTTATGGAAAGAGAGACAGTTGTGACTCTGCTGGGCTTTGTTAAACCCTGCTCCACATGTTGCCTTCATTCTCAGAATCATGCTGAAAGACTAGCTAATAATGGGAGATCCCAGCATCAGAGCAGAAATAAAACAGGAAAGAAACTTGGTGAAAACATACAATCACTGTCGGATCATAATAAAAGAGGGGGGAAGATAAGAATGATGTCAATATAAATGGACTAGAAATCGCATGTAATTGTTCTAACAAGAGAAAAACAAAGACCACTGCAGGAAAAGTTTCTATCTTAAACAGAACTGGAACCCAAGGACATATAGAAAAATACTACTAAGTAAAACATAGAGAAGACTTAGATGGGAAACTTAGATGGGAAGGGTGGGAGGGGGGTAAGCATAGGGGAGGGTAAGGGGTAACCTATATGAATAATGTTTATCAAAATGCATATATGGAAATGTCACAATGAAAAGCATGTCAAAATGAATCACATTAAGATGTACATTAAAAATTTCTAATAAAAAAACCTACAATCACTGTTGAAGTGTCTACTCATAATTGACATTCATCACTCCCATTCACATTTCCTTAGTCAATGCAAGTCATATGAAATAGCAAAATATAGTTTGCCCACAGGGCAGTACTGTATGTCATATATCAATGATTAGTAATAAATAATCCTCTTATAGGCAAGGAAGAAGTGAACTTTTGGGAATAATTATTCAGCCTACATCAAATAAGGATGTAATAAAGTTGGAGAATAGAGAAGGGCAGAGTACTGACCCTGGTGCATTCCATCATGAAGATCAAACATAACCAAAGGAGATGGCAAAAGAAGGAATAACTGATTAAGAGAAGCCAGGTAAGCCTGTTGTAAAACAATTCAAAAAGTTTTCCAAATAAGAGAGTATAGTCAGATATAGTTGGTGCCTTTGAATAGTCAAATAAGAAGGTAATAGCCATAATTTTCACTGTATTTCTCAATATGAGCAAAGCTGGTGTCATCAAAAAGTATAATTTTAGTGTAATTTTCAAAGTGAAAGAGAGTAAATACAAGAATTAATGGAGATTTCTTGTTCTAAGGCAACCTGAATTAACATAAAACTTCCTGTGCTAGAAACTCCTATAAATCCTGGATAAAGTACATAATGGCAAAATATTTTACTGAACTTGTAAGAAAGAAAGGAAATTCTCCAAGTGCCAGAAACAAAGAAGAAATGAAAAGATAGGGCACTGAGCTTGTTATGAAGGTTATAGGGAGAAAGAAAGAGCTTTATAAAGTGCATAGTCATTTTTAAGGTTAAGGCTTGTAGTTCAAATCTTAACCAAGATATATAGTAAAAATGTCTTGCAACAACATAATATTAAAAATCAGAAATGAGCCCCTTAAGTCAGCATAGAATCTCTGGCTAGAAACAAATTGCCCCAGGTAAAAAGTGGAAACCATACCTGTGAAAAAATGTGAATTCTTAGGTGTTATATTGTCCTCTGAACTCTTCTCTGTGTTGGAAGTATTTCATAGTGCACATGATGCTAATTTGGAAGTATTGACAAAGACATTGAAATATAAACGTTATCAGACAACAAAGCCAACTGTGAGAGATGTGCACCATACATTGTCAAGCAAAATATCAAAAAAAACTAAAATATTTCTACAACTATAAAAAAATCCAAAAATAAAATGTGTGATATAAAACACACAATACTCTCCTTATTCCCAGTAAGATATATAAGAATGGATAAAGAAGAAATGGGTAAGATTTTTGGATAGAGCTGTGACTCTTATTTTTTTTATTTTTTATTTTTTGACAAGGTCTCACTATATAGCTGAGGCTGGCCTTAAACTCAGGGTCCTCTGGCCTTAGCCTCCCCAGTCTAGGATTATAGGCATTTACCACTATACCTGGCTCAGACTTATGGCTTTATTGAGAGTCTGTGACTCCTTCCTCCACAACAGGGGAGATGTGGGGGCATCATATTCTAACCACAAATCCTTTCAGAGAGGGTGTTAAGGGAAATTCTCTAAAAGTTTGGTAAGTATTCCTTGCACTTAACAACCATGATGGACTTGTGTCTGGGATAGCTTAAAGAATCTCTGGATGAAAATCAAGCTATCAGCTGGAAGTAGCAGGGCAGAGAAAGATGGTAGAAAGTTATTTGGGGAAAAGAATAAATTAGCATTTCCTTGTTAGATCTCCTTTAAGTGAGCATCACTCCTACTTGGACTGCTATAGAGTCTTTTGGAATAAATCCACTAAATAAAATGATACTAAAGGATATAGAAGCAACAAGAAGCAAGTGACTGTATGTAAAAAGTGTCCAATAATGGTGTCTCAAGAACATTAAAGAAAAAGCAGTTTTACATCTGTTATTGGGGGGATAGGTGCCAGATGACAACTGCATTTACATAAAACTGTTCTTTCCCATAATCTTCTCTTCTCCTTGGTCTTAATATGAAGATTTAAAATAAGTATGTTGTTGTGGTTGTTAGGTGCCATCAAGTCAGGTCTGACTCACAGTGACCCTATGTACAACAGAATGAAACACTTCCCAACACTGTGCCATGCCCAGCACTATTGTCAGTGACTCTCTGCTATTCATAAGGTTTTCAATGGCTGATTGTTTCCAGAGTGGATTGCCAATACTCTTACCAAGTTAGGGGAGGAAGCTAAACATTAATTAAGAAAAGAAGATTAGGAGCCCCACTTTCCCACTACTAGCTATATACCCAAAATTAAATTTTGATGAATCAGGGGAGATTTTCATGGTCAAACAAATTTCTGAGTTTTATTATAGCCAAGAATCAGATATATAAAATATGTGTACTGCTAATAAAAGTTCTAGACATATCTTTTTCTTAGATGATATAATAGATTTTCAATGAAATAAAGAATTATTTGAATAAGAATGTCGGAATAAATGAACAGAAAGGACAAAAGGTTGTGATTAAAGGGTCTGGTGTTAGGAAGTGACATTTTACAGGTGGTAGTAATTGGTGAATCCTCATGTCCATTAGCTTGTGCTGTGGGGGCTTGTGTGTTGCTGTGATACTGAGAGCTATGTCACCAGCATTTCAGTACCAGCAGGGACACCCATGGTAGATAGGTTTCAGCTGAGCTTCCAGACTAAGGCAGACTAGGGAGAAGGGCCTGGCAGCCCACTACTTAAACAATTAGCCATTGAAAACCCTATGAGTAGCAGAGAAGCACTACCAAATATAGTGCTAGAAAATGAGCTTCCAGGCTGGAAGACATTCAGGAGAAAACTGAGGAAGAGTTTCCTCTGCAAAGTAGAGTCAATCATAATGATGAGAATGGAATAAAGCCCCCGGGACCTCCATTTGCTGATGCATCATCAGTCAAAATGAGAAGAAACATAGTGGCTGCAACAATGGGCTCAAGCATGAAAATATCATTTCCATGGCACAGGCCTGGGGAATTTTTCTTCTGTTGCACATGGGGCCATTATGAGTTGGACCTGACTGGATAGCACCCAACCACAACAGTCATTGGTGATACCAAAATTCAGTATGCACAATTGATATTGGGTTCCTAAGATAAGGTATAGGTAAGTGATCTTACTGGTCTAGTCAATTCCTTTGAAAGACAGAGGAAAAAAGAAGATTTGGCAGGGAAAGTATTCAGGCCATGAACCCTATCTCTCTCCTGTGAAATAAGAGAGAAGAATGAATGTGGCTGGAAGAATGTCAGACTACCATGTAAACTTGAAAATGTTTTAACAAACCTAATAGTTATCTTGTGCCTGCAGCTGTAGCCCTGTGGCATCCAATCCCATCAGATCTCAGAAGCTAAGCAGGGTCAGGCCTGGTTTGTACTTGGATGGGAGACTGTCTGGGAACACCAGGTGCTATAGGCTTGGGAGAAGGACCCGGCAACCCACTCCCAAAAATCAATCCGCCATTGAAAACCCTCTGACTAGCAGAGAAGCACTGACAAAGTGTTTCGCCTGTTGTACATAGAGTCAGATATGATGGCGCCTAACAACAACTATAGTTATCTCAAAAGCAAAGATTTTCCATTAGAGCAGTCCAGCATTTGTCAGATAGGTCAAGGACCTAGTCTCTCCACCATGCTCAGTAATTGTTTGGGGCTTCTCTGGAAGAACATGGTCTCAACTCAAGTACCACAGCAGATCCTCAGGATGCTTCAGCTGGAGACTGTCAGTTAACTGGACTCCTCCCTGTTGAATGGCATGTTATTTCTTAAAGGGGAATCTGCATGTCTCCCCTCTATGACTATCCATTTGTGTATTGAAATCATCTAGAATGGAATGAAGTGAATGAGAATCTAAATATTCAGTGTATTTGGGGTTGGGGGTGGCTGCTAGATTAAAACAATGAAGAGAGGCTTGTGGTGTGGAATATAGAAGGTCTGTAGTGACAAATAAGGAAAGTAGAAAAGTATTGCAAACTAATTTTTAGCAAGGTGGGAGGGTTACCTTCCTTCCCAAGGATGAGGTCCATGGTATGAAAGAAAAAAATGCATGTAATAAAAGAGTTTCATTTTTACATACTTATGGTAGATGTCTGTGGGGAAAATAGGAAGATTTCAGTTAAAACCAGAAGTTGAAGGTTGAAGATACATTGGAGTTTGCTCATCACAGATCTGGAAACTCAGAGAAATGATAATAGATTTTGAGTGGAAGTAGAATGGGATGTGGGAGTCTGGATCTGATTAGAAGTACCTACCATTGTACATTTCTCAATTGGACCCATGTTGAAAGTAGAAAAAGATAAATCACCAGTTCAAGCTTAGTCTTTGCTTTTATGTCAATATGTTGAGAGTCTTAGGGATGTGTGTTTCATTTTTTAGCTTCCCTTGAGAAACATAAAACTAGGAGATGAACTCTGTTTAGATGTCAATTGTTGACCAATTGAAGGTTAAACATTATAGGCACAAATATTGTTATTGTTAAGTGCCATCAAGTCAGTTCCAACTCGTAGTGACCCTATGTACAACAGGATGAAACACTCCCTAATTCTAATTCTAATTTATATTTAAGCTCACTATTGTAGCCACTGTGTCAATCCATATAGTTGAGGGTCTTCCTATCATTTGTTGACCCGCCACTCTCCCAAACATCATGTCCTTCTCCAGGAACTGTCCCTCCTAACAACATGTCTAAAATATGTAAGATGCAGGCTAGCTAGCCATTCTTGCTTCCAAGGAGCACTCTGATTGCACTTCTTCTAGGACAGATCTGTTGGTTCTTTTGGCAGTCTATGGTGTATTCAATATTTGTCACAAGGACTATAATTCAAAAGCATCACAAATATAATAATATAAAATTTTACTTGATAAGTGATTAGAATAATAGAAATAAAGTTTAAATGAGATAATGAAGTTGATTAAAAACTGATTTCATAAGGTTTCATTTGAGTGCAGTGACAACCATGTCAGAGTCAATTACTTTTAAGACATCAAAAGATGATTATTTATATTTATCTACAGTGATTCTGGGATAAAATACAAAAAGGAGATATCAACAAAATGAATCTCAAAAATACATTTCAAAGGACATAAAATATGTATATAATATTCAGCCATAAAAAGAAATGGTATACTAATACATAATGCAATGTGAATGAACTTTGAAAATATGATAAGAAGTCAGATACAAAAAGTCACATATTTTATTACTCTATTTATAGCAAGTATCAGAATAGATAAATCCAGAGACAGAACACAGATTGATATTTGACAGAAACCAGTAGGAATGGAGAAATGGAAAGCAACTGATTATGAGATATGGGAGATATGAGACTCCCAGTTGGGGTGATGAAAATGTTTCAGAACTACATAGAAATTGTATAATATTGTGAACATACTAAATACCACAACATTGTTTCCTATGTTATATGAATTTTAACTCAATTTTTAAGACAGTATGAACCATTTTAAATGGTTTAAAAATAATGTCGGAAAGCTGTAAAGAAATAAGAACCCTTATATACTATGGAAATATGAATTAGTATAGATTTTAAGAGCAATATGTCAATGTCCCAGCCCCAGGCTGGGATTTAGCTCAGTTGGTAGAGCACTGCTGTGCAGTCTCTGAAGTCCCGAGTTTGATTCCCAGCACCATAAAAATGGGAGAAGGACATGGCAATCCACTCCCAAGGCAATCCCGAAACAGTAAGCCATTGAAAACCCTATGGGGGTTGCCATGAGTAGGACACCACTTGACAGAGCCAGTGCTGGCTCAAACATTTAGCTGGGATTTAGTTCAGTTGGTAGAGCGCTGCGCTGCAGTCTCTGAGGTCCCAAGTTCAATTCTCAGTGCCGCAAAAATGGGAGAAGGACCTGGCAATCCACTCCCAAGGCAATCCCACAACAGTCTGCCATTGAAAACCCTATGAGGGTCACTATGAGTCGGATATCGACTAGAAGGCACCTAACAACAACAACAGCATGTCAATATATTTCAAAAATAAATTATTCCATGACTCCTTCACTACCAATCCCAATTTAAGATATTAATCCTAAAAATGCATCCTGTAGGTTTAAACCAGATATTTCATACTCCATAGACACCTTTAAATCTCCCTTCCCCCCACTTCAACCAATAATACACAACTAGAAATTAGTTGAAAGAAATAGCCTGTTCATATTTATGTACTATGGAAAAAAACATGTTTTATTTATGAATATTGTAGATTTCTTTGCATCCCACTGACACAGAAAGTATAATTTAAATTTTTAGAACCTCAAAGAAGAATCTCCCTTCTCCAGAGTCCTCTATTAAAGATCTCTAAGAAGAGCTCTTTTAGACCATTCCAGGAAACAAAGTAAGGAAACAGCTCAATACTTACTAAGGCAGCACTCTCTAGACAAATTTTCTTATATTTCCTTGTTTAGTTTTAACCATTTCGTTATGGCCTAAAAAGATGTCCTAATTGTGTCCATACAGATCCAATCCACTCCCTGATTAAACCTGAAATTCCTTGGAAAATTGTGTCTTCTGGATTAAGCATGCCTGATTCTTTGCAGTGTGCCTAATCAAAGCATAGATTTTTTTAAAAAATAATCAACAATTCTACACTGAACTTCATTTACAGTTCATGAAAATACATAAACTATTACAGTTTAAAAGGCAATTACAAGGACATAGTTAATCACATATGCTAAAAAAATCTAACCCATTGCAATAGTTACTAGGCTGGAAAATGATAACAAAAACAATTTTTGTTGCTCAAAGAACATGTGGGAGATATGCTGTAGCATTTCCTTAAAAATATCCAATTTTGCTTTATTTTAAGACTAAAATAAAACCCCTGGATTTTATGAATTTGTGAGCCAAGTTTTATATGGGGAATGATTATTATGTTAAATTATGAATCCCTGAAAATAAAGCTTTACAGAAGAAATACTGGCACAAATTTAATTGTAGTTCAAAATGTTGACATTTTAATCTATTTAAATACTCTAATAATATCCTCTTTTTGTGTGTCTAAGTGGTCGGAGCTATTTAAAGGCTTTGGTATTTATATATTGTAGGTTAGTAGGACCCTTGTGAGAGAAACTTGTCAGGACATAACAATTCATTTGAGCTTACCAGATGAAAAGCATGAGCAAACAACTACTCACACCCAGCCAGTTGTTTCCTCAGCATCATGATTATATGGGTTCTATAAAGTCCAGTTCCAGAGAGAGCTAGCAAAATGCTTTCTAGATCTGCATTAAAACACCATTATTGGCATCTTCTACTAAAACTTTTACTTAATTCTGTGCATGTGCATCTCACAGTTATTATCACTGAATTCTGCTTTTATGATTTTTAATTAAAGCACTTGTCATTGTTGTTAGGTGCCATTGAGTCGGTATAGCGACCCTCATAGGGTTTACAATGGCTGAGTGTTTCAGGATTGCCTTGGGAGTGGATTGCTAGGCCCTTCTCCCATTTTTGTGGTGCTGGGAATTGAACTCCGGACCTCAGAGACTGCAGCGCAGCGCTCTACCAACTGAGCTAAATCCCAGCCCAATTAAAGCACTAGTGTTGTTGAATCTCTTCCTTCAAAAGGAAATCCAAGGAATAATAATTCTAACCAGTAGATTAGCCACCACCCTGAGTTTCCAGGCAAATATTCATAAACCCCACCCTAACTGTACCTTGCCCTGGCATCAGATATTTGGAAATAGAATAAAAAAAGATGTAGGTTTCTGATTTCCCTTGTAGTTGATATTAGCAAAATTTCGGGGGATAATGAATATTTGAAATGATCATCTTAAAAATTGTTGTTGTGTTGGAGCCTGAGGGTGAAAGACCTCCTTTAGGAGCTATATAGAACTCAGCTATATACGCCAGCTCCAGCGTGGTGTGGGCACCAGACAAGGGGTGGGGGGCAGAGCACCGCAAGGGGAGGACCACTAGTCCATCTCTGAGTCCCCTGAGAAGCAAACCTGAATTGCATAGAGGTTGGTGTCAAATTCTCAAAATTCTGGCCCTGCCTCTCCTCCCCCAAAAGACACCAAGGGCCTTCGTCCTAATCAGGGAGGATTCAGGTCAATCCCCCCCAACCCACCCCCCTGGTTGAAGCCCACTTACCAGAAGGTAAGAGATTCACATTCCCCACCTTCACTAAATGCCTCTTTTTAAATTGTTAAGAGGGAGGATATTCGGGGAGCCAAAACCATAAGTAACTTTTTACAAGATACCCAGATGAAAAGGTGCAGGGGGTGGTGAAAAATAGCAGATGTTGAGCCACAGGGCATTGTGACCTTTGAATTGAAATTACCATCTGAAAGCGGTTGTCAGGGTTACAGGAGGAGCTGAGGACTTCTGAAGAATCACCTGGCTCTTGTGACTTTCTTGCCCCTCCCCTCCCCCTCCACGTGTATTTAAACTACAGCAAAACAATAAAGATTTTGGAGCTTGATCAAAAAAAAATTGTTGTTGTTAGGTGCCATGGAGTCCTGTCAGACTCATAGTGACCCTCATAGGGTTTTCAATGGCAGATTGTTTCAGGATTGTTTTCTGGAATGGACTGCCACATCCTTCTCACACTTTTGCAGTGCTGGGGATGGAAGCCAGATCCTCAGAGAAAACAGATACTGGTAACAAGCTTTTGGTTCAGTATTTGGGGCTTTCCAACAATAATTCAATGTTTTAGGATTCCATTTTTTAAAAATATAGAGGTAGAGCTATTTTTGTTTTATTAAGAGAGCTTCACTCAAAATGTTTGCTTTGATGTTTTTAATTGCTTTTTGTATGGGAGCAGGATGTGGCAATCCACTCCCAAGGCATTCCCCCCAAAAGTCTGCCATTGAAAACCCTATGAGGGTCCGTATGAGTTGAATGTGACTCCAAAGCATCTAACAATTGCTTTTTGTATTTTTTAAAAAATTTGATTAGGGGCGCCCGCCTGCAATCCCAGAGACCTGGGGGGCGGAGGCAGAGACAGGAGGATTGCAAGTTGAAGACCGGAGACAGTCTCTGCAATTTAGTGAGACCCTGTCTCAAAAAGTTTAAAAAACTGGGCTGGGGGTACAGCACTTTCAAAGCCCTTGTTAGGCCCTGGGTTCAACGCCCAGTACTGAAAAAGAAAATTTGTATTATCTTAAAGCACATATTACATAGACTAAAATGGACTAATTATAAATATACAGCTCAGTGGTTGATTTTTATTTTTTTTAATTAATGGACTTCTTGAGATGTGTTAGATTTACAGAAAAATGGGACATACAGTACAGAAAGTTCCCATAGATCCCACACTTTCCTACACATATTAATCCCTATTAATATTTTCATGTTATAATTAATGAACCAATAGCGAAGTATTGTTGTTAACTAAAGTCCATAGTTTACATTAAGATCTAATATTTATTTTGTATGGTTCTATAGGTTCCAGAAAATACATAATTCCATATATCCACCATTACAATATTACAAAAGATAATTTACCACTCTTAAAAAAACCCTATGCTTTACCGTTTCATCCATCCTTCCCTCTTGCCAAACTGCTGACAATGACTGATCTTTGCCTTCTCCAAATAGTGTCTTTCACTTAACAACATACATAAAAGTTTGGTCCAATCTTTTAATATCTCAATTTCAGCCAGGCACTGTGGCCCTGTCTCAAGAATAAAAATTTAAAAAGCAATGGGAAGCTAGGGGTGCAGCTCAGTGATGCAGCATTGGCCTAGCACAAAAGAAACACTAGATTCAACCCCCAGTGAAAGACCCCCGGAGGGTATCCTTCTCGGACGGAGACCCAAGCCCAAGGACCAGAGTCGAGCCACGGGATGCAAACGCAAGAGGCAGCTTTATTGTTCACACAGGCGCCTGCGGTCGCTCCAGCCTTCGGATGACTGGGCGCGCGGGGCAAAGGGGCGATGGTTCTTTTATAGGCAAAAGCGTGGTTACAGAAGCAGAAGCATGGTTATTGGTCATTTCAAAACATATCAGGGGTTGTGGCGGGGAATTTCAAAAGGCGCGGGGTTGTGGCGGGAAAACATGTCAGGGGGTTGTGGCGGGGATTTCAAAAAGCGCGGTTCAAAAAAGCGCGGTTCGTGGTTATTGCCAGATCTGATACGGGGCTTTCCCTCCCTCTGGTACTTTCTGATACGGGACTTTCTTTCCTGGCCCACTTTCCTGGTATTGGGGCCAGCCGTCCCAGGCAGTTACAGTTTTAGGTGGGGTCTTTCAGGGTCTTTCACCAGTAATAAAAAAAATTCAATTTATCAATTTAATTCACTATATTTTTGATGTTTTATATCTAAAGAATTATAGCCATACCCAAAGACATCTTGACATTCTTTTATGTTCAGTTCTAAAATTTCTGTTTTAGATTACATTTAACATGTGAGCCTATGATCCACTTTAAGTTAATTTTTGTGAAAAATAAAAGGTGTATGTTCATAATCTATTTGTGAATTCTTCTGCAAATACCACACTGTAAGGATTAACTTTATAGTAAGTATTGAAGCCAAATAGTGCCAGTCATTCCTTTGACTTTCTATTTCTTTTTCAGGATTATTTTAATTATCCTGGTTCTTTTGCCTTTCCATACACATTTTAGAATTAGTTTGTTGTTATCTACAAAATAACTTGCTGGTATCTTCACTGGGATTAAGTCAACTATAGATCAAGTTAGGAAGAATC
>VMDO01030844.1:0-20753 GCA_007922755.1 Pedetes capensis
CTTTGTATTTATTCCTTAAGGCTGAAGTTAATTTAAATAACTTTATTTATTATTGCTTCTTCTCACATTAAGGAGGAGCAGGGTTGTGTTAAGTGTGGTGTAAATGGAATAACAAGAGCTTTGAATTAGAAAAATTGGCGCCCAGCCCAGATGTTCACTACTTATGTGACCTTGACCCAGTTTAATTCTCTCCCTGAAATTTGTACCTCCTTAAAAAGTTTAGAATTTAAAAAATCCTTTTATGCAGGTTTGTTGTGGGAACCAGAAGTGAATTATGAAAGGACCAGGCCCTGACAGATGCTTAAAGAAATTATGTCTCCTTTTAGCCTTCATTTTCCTTCTTAGCAATACGCTCAATTTTATATGTTTCTTTCTCTAAGGGCTCTTATTTTTTAAATCGTTAATTGTTCTCATGTTCTTATAGGACATAGTTCATAAACTCTGAAGTCTAAACGTGATTATAAATCTCTAAATTTGGTGCCTATTATTGGACTGATGTCAAACCTAAGGTTTGTGCCTTTTAAATGTTTCCTCTCCAACGCTAACATTATAGTCTAGAAAACTACTTTTTAAACTTTGAGGCATATTCCCCTGGGACCAGGTAGCCAGTGACCAAATTTCTGGGGATTTGCACTGTGATAAATGAAGTATGTGTGAATGTGTTTCTAAATATGTATGCATAATATATTGATTCACATGTAAATTAACTTTGTAAAATTGAATAACTATGAAATACATGAATATTTTATATAATGTTGTTGTTGTTGTTAGGTTCCGTCGAGTCGGTATCCAACTCATAGCGACCCTCTGAACCACAGGGGAAACACTATTGTCAGTGCTTCTCTGCTGCTCATAGGGTTTTCAATGGCAGATTGATTTTTGGGAGGGGGTTGCCAGGTCCTTCTCCCAAGCCTACAGCTTCTGGTGTTCCCAGGCGGTCTCCCATCCAGGTACTAACCAGGCCCGACCCTGCTTAGCTTCTGAGATCTGATGGGATCGGATGCCACAGGGCTATGGCTGCAGGCATTTTATATAATATTTTGTTATGACTCTTTTCTTTTTATCTAATACTAGGTGATTGAACCCAGAGCTTCACACTTAGTAGGCATGTGATCCACCACTGAGCTGCACCCCAACCTCTTCTTTATTTTTTTACTTTGAGATAGTGTTATGTTGCACAGGTTGCCTTTGGCTTCGAACTCATCATTCTGCAGCATGAGCCACTCCACTAGCTAGGATTACAGACACTGACCATGGAAACTGGCTGATACTTTCTTGATCAATAACAAAATTATAAATGATCCCACAAGCTGTGGGTAAGCCCTTTAGATATTTTACATCTAAAAAAGATTCTCATAACATAGTTGATTCTAAGAGTTTCTTTGAGTGGTGATAAAGTCATGTGAAGTAGAGTTTACAAATTATCCAGCATTAAAAAGAAAATGCTTGAAAATGTTGTCCTCGTTTAGTTCATTTCAACTATATATGCCACCTGTACCATTTGGAGACCTGAAATCTATTCTTATTTCACATCTCTTTCCCAATAAATCACTTCCAAAATAAAATCAAGAACACAACTACCAAGCACATACTTCTCTAGCATCAAATCCATAGCTTAGAAACTGGACAAAATACATCATTTCATTGTAGAAAAATTTTCAAGGAAAATGCAGTGGGTACCTGTGGGCACCTGAATGGCAGCACCCATTGGGATAAGTGTTGGCAAGACCAATTGGAAGCACATATTATAGGTTTAAAGGTGTGTTAGCCCATGATCTTTCTTTAGAAAATTGTATCGTAAGAGGACCTCCAGCTGAGTGTAGTGCCACACACCTGTAAGCTCAGTGCATGGAGAATTGAAGCATGAGGATGATGAGTTCAAGAGCAGCCTGGGCTACAGAGCAAGTCTCTGTTTCAAGAAGAAGAAGAGGAAAGAGGAGGAAAAAGAGGAAGAAGAGGAGGGGGAGGCCATCAAAAATAAAATCTATGTATGAGAGTTGTTACTGCAATATTAAAGGAGAAAAATATAATGGAAACCTCCATAACGTCACAGCTAGAGGCAGATAAGTGTGAATTGCTGATAGCTGAAACCCGGGATAAGATTGAGAAGCTCAGGGGTCAATTTCATTCTCCCTCTTACTTTCGGGATCTGCAGATGAATCAATATGCATCCATAAATGGCTAGGTCAGCTCACACACATGTCCACAGATCCCCACAGGTGTCTATAAGAAAGTCTCTTTTCGCATCTCCCCTGCCCATCTCAGGGCTGGGGTTTAGCTCAGTTGGTAGAGCACCACTCTGTAGTCTCTGAGGTATCAAGTTCGATTCCCAGCACCGCAAAAATGGGAGAAGGATGTGGCAATCCACTCCCAAGGGAATCCTGAAACAATCAGCCATTGAAAACCCTACGAGGGTCACTATGAGTCGGACATGACTGGACGGCACCTAAGAATAACAACAACTGCCCATCTCTGTGGGAAGACAGACTAGGAGCACCAGGACATTCCCACATGCACATTCCTCCTCGATTTCCACACCCATGTCTGTCCCTGTGTTTGCGACAAGAGTCATGACTCCAGTCCAAAGCCGCTCCTTTATCCTGCATGGGTCTCTCCCACCATCTTACTGCCTGTGCTGATGTTTTTGTCTTTGCACATGACCAAAATTCCTGCCTGTCTGTTGCTTGCTAGATTTCTAGTTGATTGTTAACATGTCACTTTATCTGTGAAATTTCACTTTGCCGGTCAGTTAGATGCACCCAGCACACTTTCCCTTTGCCATATTGTGACACAGCATGCATCATACATGTATGTCCTTCTCCCATGCTCAGAGCACTAGAAATACATCTTTTGTATCTGTTTCTCCAAATCCTAGGGTAGTCTTGGGCACATTTAACTATGTAGATTATGTCCACCGCATATTAATAAATATAGAAAAGTGTGTGTTTCTCAAAAGGAAAAGCATTAGTGATTGATTTTTAAACTTCAGTGCTTTATTCTTTGTCTACTTTCTAGTTGTTGTTGTTGTTAGGTGCCGTTGAGTCGGTATCCAACTCATAGCGACCCTCATAGGGTTTTCTGTGGCTGTTTCAGGATTGCCTTGGGAGTGGATTGCCAGGCCCTTCTCCCATCTACTTTCTAGAAACTTCGATAAAATATAAAATGACCAAAAACTATATAATGTTACCTTTGAATACCAAAGACAGGTTTTTATTATGTGGAAATTTTACTGGTGTTTTTGTGTGAACTAAGAAAGGCGAATCAAAGACACCCCATCTCTAGGTCTTCATGGTTTGACTGTAGTTTTCAGATCCAGCTCTCATTCTCTCAGTATTTCAGCATCATGGATGAGGACAGATGCACACCATGTAACAGATTCTGTATAGCCGAATCAGCAATCAGCCAATAAATGTGGAGCAGACTAGCAACTTTTTGACAGGGATACAAATAATAGTGCACCCTGCCTTCATCATTTCCCTTTAGAAGCACAACAGTGAAGTTTCGTTTTGTATTCACCTTTGAGAAAAGCTTGAGGGAAAAAGAAGAAGATTGATTGGTGAAGGTCTCAGGTGAAAGAAGGGAGGAAACTGGTGTTTGTTTGTACAGCTGAAGTTATGTGCTTTCATAACATTAAATATATTTTCTTTTAGGACTTAGCTGTGATTTGCAATCACATAGGAGTAAAAATTCTAGATATATTTATCTTCATAGAAAAAATGTTTAATATGCTTTGTTAGCCTTGTTGTTGTTAGGTGCCTGTGAGCTGGTGTCCAACTCACAGCGACCATATGCACAACAGACAAAACACTATTGTCAGGGCTTCTCTGTTATTCATAGGGTTTTCAATGGCAGATTGATTTTTGGGAGGCGGTTGCCAGGTCCATCTTCCAAGCCTACAGCACCTGGTGTTCCCAAGCAATCTCCCATCCAAGCGCTAACCAAGCCCACCCCTGCTTGGCTTTCAAGATCTGAAGGGATCGGATGCCACAGTGGTACAGGTGCAGGCTTCTTAGCCTTAGATACTTTAAAATATATCTGCACCTTTAAATAGCAGAATTTCAATAATATATATCTTGTAAAGTACTCAGATAAATACAAAATCAGTGGGATTGTTGGGGGTATTATCAGTCTTGAGAAAGAGGGACTTACCTTAAAAAGATAGATTTATGTGTTAATTCTCAATAGAAATGTAAAGACAAAACAAAAAAATTCCTAGGATTTTTTCAAATAATATGTGCAAAAAATTGGGTTTTGTGGAGGTTAAATTTCTACTCCTGTAGAAAGATTTTCTTTCCAAAATCTAAATTTGAGGTAAGTTTTCTGGATTTTATTCCAATATATGTAAATCCAAAGTGCCAACCTTAAAAAAGTCAAAGACATTGTTTGTAACTTTAAATTTATTCTGGTGAGAATATTTTATTAATATTTTTGACACTGATAATTTTCTTGTCATTTTTTGTAGTACTGGGGGTTGAACCCAGGGACTCATGCTTGCATGCTTTGCAAGTATTGTACCACTGAGCTGCACCTCCAGTCCATTTTTTTACTTTTCTTTATTTGAGACAGTGTCTCACTAAATTATGCAGACTGCCTCTGGTCTCAAATTTGTGATCATCCTGCCTCTGCCTCCCAAGTCACTGGGATTACAGGTGTGCGTTACCATGCCCACCTTCTTAAGTGATTTTCATTGGTTAAAAACATTTCTTTGGGAGTCATTGTAATAGATTAGTGCATCAGAGTTTTTAGTAGAAAATTAAGAAGTCTTGGTTGCTCAACTAAACTTATTCTATGTTGCAATATCAAATATATTTCACATCCTTTAATATATTTTTCTGACATGATCATTTAATCCTCTTATCTGCTCTGGGGATCATGGGATAGTCTACATGTTTCAACAACAACACTGTGTTGCTCACTTCAAATGAAATATTCCTGAAGTTGTGGTGAGCAGGAAAACCATTGGTGAGAAAGACAGTAAGAGAAGGAAAGGAGATTAGGAATGAGAAGGAGAAAGTGGGGAAATAAATAATAAATATAGTTAAATAAATCTTCTAACAATATGAGGACCTTATGCTTGACACATATTGGGACTAACAAAAGAGTGTAGAGATTTTAATATCATGTCATCCTTAATATAACTCTATATAGCTCCATGTACTATCCAAAGAGACTCAGAAAGCTATTTTTAAAAAAGCATAAGAATTAAATAAAAAGCTATAATTTCGTAAGGGAAAAAAGGAACTGCAATGAAAACTATCAAATTTCTAATGCTAATTGTACTAAAAATACATAAGAATATTTTGCACGTATTTTACTTATATAAATATATTAATCAACATTGTGTATGTTGTGCATATTCAAAATCTGATTTCATGGTATCACATTTCAGAAGAAAAGTAAATTTCATTAAGTCAAAATACTTGGCACAATTTGATTTTTGCATAAAGCTGTAGCAAATGTTTTACTAAGATGTTCTTCAGGACTAGACCTCCATTTTAAGGCTTAGATGTTAATTGTTTAGATTCCATTTACCAATACTTTTGTATCCCTTTTAGACTAAGGAGAAATGAAAAAGTAGATACAAATATATATTCATTCTAGTATCTCTAAAAACCGAAATTCTTGGCAAGTACTTTAGTAATAGCCACGATTACATCACTAAATCATCGCATAGTTTATCCTTGGCATGGTGAATGTAGACAGTCAGCTTCTGAGCCCAAAATGCAATAGTCAGATCCAACTCCTTCAAGTTGTCTTCAGTTCACAGTTCCCTGGAATTCTTATTGAATTGATAAACCATCGAGTCAACAGAAATTATTGGCTTACCTGTGCCATGCCATTATTCCATACCATATATGGATGTAGCCAAGAATATGAAATAAAATCAAGACACAAATAGAACAAGAAACTGAGTAAAGCACTGAAACATTTACAGCTTTCTGGATAATTTTTTAGAACTTAATCAACAAAACAACCAGACCTAATAAAAATATTTGCAAAAAGAAGTTTAGCCAATTCTTCTTTGGGACCAATCATCAATTTTGCCAACAATATAATGATAGTGACAGAAAAGGAAAATATACCTAAATTGAGTAATCTTGGCAACCAAGAAAATAAAGCATGAACAAACCTTATCAGTAGCCTCTGTGCCTTCTTAATATTTGCATTTTAATGACCATAGAATTTGAAATTTAAGAAAGAAGACATTTCTCTTGCTACTACCTTGTTATATGTTTCCATTTACTTTAACCTTCTTAGTTTCTCAGAATTGACTGGTGTTAGTAATTTCATTCTGTTTCTGTCCACTGAAAAATTGTATTTGAGTGAATTCAGAAAAACAATTTTAATATATGTTTATATTTGTCCCAACTTTATATGTATCACACATCATCAGTAAATCTAAGAAAAATGGAAAGTGGAAAATTAAGTTTAAGTGCAAACATTAAGATGCTTATCATGATGTGGAAATAAGAGCCATATGGAGGAAAAAGAAGAAAAGCAAAGGGAAGAAGTAAAAGGGGGATAATCTCCAACTCAGATTTCTAACATTTACACAGAGATCTAAAATGTGGTGGAAATTTCACTTTCTACTTTGTTATCTACTTTGCAGTGATCTAGTCAGTGGGCAAAGGACATACTGAAATTTGGGTTTCAATGTAAATGACCTAGTTCAGTAGCTTTCAAATGCTAGAATCTGGAAGCAGCCAGAGTTGCAGTGAGCTAGAGTAGTGGTAGATACAGCGATGTGATGTCAAAGTGGTTTTCAAATTATTTGTGGATTTTTTAAAGTGTACATCCCCGATGCCTCTGGATTCTTTAAGCAACAATCAGCAGAGCAGATTTAAATATGCTCAGCATGAATCTATGTCTAAACTGAATTAATATTTCTTTTGTCTTAAATTAATACTATAATTTTCATAGAATGAAATCACAGTGTGCAGAAATTAGGAAATCCGAGAGTTTTTGATAAAGACATGTAAATTGATTAAGCAGGGATCTTGATTAAATTTTCTTAGTTCACTAATTCTTATCTTTTCCCATTCTACTCACTTAATAGATATTTTAATGTATTTGCATGTATTAGGCCCACTCCATATTTCTGGGCTAGGGTTTAGCTCAGTTGGTAGTGTGGAGCTCTTCTGTTTTCTCTGAAGTCCTAGGTTCCAGTCTCAGCACTGAAAAAATTGGAGAAGGACCTGGCAGCCCACTCCAGAAACAATCTTGAAACATTAAGCCATTGAAAACTCTACTGGGGCTGTGGTTTAGCTCAGTTCATAGAGTACTGCTCTGTACTTTCTGAGGACTTGGGTTCAATCTCCAGCACCACAAACATAGAAGAAGGACATGGCAATCCACTCCAGAGACAGTCCTGAAACAATCAGCCATTGAAAACTCTATGAAGGTCGCTATTGGACCCAACTTGATAGCAATTAACAACAGCAATGTGTTACTGGCTAAAATAATATTTTGAAATTTATATTTTCATTTGTAAGTCACACTGTGAATCTTGATCTAAGGATATAGACTCTCCTCAGTGGCAATTTCTCCTAATACTCTTTTTTGTTAGGTGCCGTCGAGTCAGTATCTGACTCATAGCAACCCTCATAGGGTTTTCAATGGCTGACTGTTTCGGGATTGCCTTGGGAGTGGATTGCCAGGTCCTTCTCCCATTTTTTGCAGTGCTGGGAATTGAACTCAGGACCTCAGAGTCTGCAGCGCAGCACTCTGCCAACTGAGCTAAATCTCAGCCCCATCTACTACTCTAGATCAGTTTACACTTGTATATGGAACAACTCAATTCATACAGATTTCTTTAACTCTGGCTTATCATCAAAAATTTTAGGGGAGAGGACATGTAAAGAAACAAAGCTGTTTACATTAAAAATCATCAGAGTTCACTTTAATTCTGTAATACATGTAAAAATCTTTCAAACTGTGTTGAGAATACATCAATGATCAGTTTACTAAATTAAAGTTTCTAATAATATTACTTAATAAATAAACCAATGCAATTCAGAAACTGATAGATTTCCAGGACCAGTCCCTGCAAACTAGCAGGTCATTTCAAGTCCTGAAAGAATACTCACAATAATGGTTACTAAGGACTCATTGTATGTAGGAACATTGGCTTACTTATCTCATTTGAGGCTCAAAATCTTCCATGAGGTATTTTTTTACCTCCTTTTTTTCCTAATCTATTATCAACCTCTCTGGTTCACATGATAAGAGGAGCCAAAGTCCTTGTCCAAACCAGGGCTTTGCCCAGATATCCTGGACTTCTTAAAATGTGAACACGCATAACCCCCCTGCTTCTTAAGGAGATATTATAGCAGAATATCCCCAGAGAGTGTACTGAGTATATTACTCAATATACTTCCAGCATTTTGAGTAACAAAGGTAAGTGGGAAAAAAATGGAACAGAATATAATGTGGACATACAAGCCTGAAGGCGCTGTGTAGATCTTTATGCCAGCTGTGGATTTTTAAAATTTAAGATTGAGTGACTTTATAAATGTATTAGAATTACAAAAAAAGACATTTGTTTAATCACAGAATATGCTGAGTCCTAAGAATCCTATGTGGTCCAGATTCAGTACATGGAATTTGCAATCCGAGGTTGTTAGAGTTCCATCTTTGCCTATCCGCCTGTGTGACCTGGGACAAAATAACCAGGTCTGAATGTCTTGTGCCAGGTAAACAAAGCCCTGAAATATCCAACTCAAGAGGGAAGGACACATTATGTACTTAGACTCCTACTTAAAGTTTTATTCTAAGGCTGAGAGGATTATGTATACATTTTATTATTATGTGGAGAATTTCTAGGTTTTGTTTCAGAATTTTTGATTCTGCTAGGTCTTATAAATATCAGGAGGACCTTGCTTTAAGCTGTACTCAGAGTTTTTCCTTTGTCTCACTTTAAGTCTTGTTATTTATCATTATGCAATAGCTACAAGCCGTATTGTTTTTCTAAACATCATTAAAGCCTGAGAGATGGAAGAGATTCTGATTATTTCAAAATTGTTTTTCCTTCACTAATGGAGACATTTGAGAGCCTGCCTTCCATATCAAAATAGGTATGGTTTTGAAATGAGCATGCTACTCAACATTAGCAAATAAGAACCATTGATCATAAAGCTTCATGTGCGTTGTGATGGACTGAGAGTTTTTGGTTAAAATTTTACTTGTAAATGATGTGTATACATGCATATTATTTATCTTCATGTCTCTGTAAAGTTATACTGTAGTGTATGTAACCTATTCTCTTTATAAACACATATGAACTCAAATACTTGACTCTAGCTCTGGTAAAAACAAGATATACTTTTCCTTTCTGTGCTGACTCAATACTTTCAGTAATAAGAGCACTGTAAACTTAGTTATTACCTAAAATGGATGAAAATCACATCTCAAACTGATCAAAGTTTTAATGTTGTTCAGGTATCATAATCTGCTAATTCAGGTATTTGACATCTGACATCCATCTACATTTTTCATTTATATTTCTTTTTTTCTGGAAAAAATAGAATAATTATTCACTCATGTAAAAACCCTGTTTCCCATCCATCCTTTCCCTCTTTTATTCCTGTCTTTTTCTTTGTTACCTCACTACTTTCTTTTATTTTAATGAATATGGGCTCTTGTACTTAAAGGTACCAATTTATCAGTAAGAAGCCATTTTTTGTAATAATGTCACATAAAACAACAACTTTCACTTAGTATATTGTCAAAGAGGGGAACAATATCATCTTTTTAATAAAAGGAAAGTCAATATAATTAATCACCAAAATTTAAATGCAACAAGGAATAACCTTTATCTCTCCATTATTTGACATTTACCTTAGCTGTACTGGAATATTCCACAAATTGGAATTGCTCTATTGCCAAAAAAGATAATAATAAACACAGGGAAAATCTGTTTCATAATTTTAAGAAACAGATATTATTTTCTTGGTTCTCATCTTGCTTGCAGTTGTTTTAATATTGTGGTTAATTATCCAATATACAGTAGATGTCTACCACAAGGAAAATGAAAGATAATAATGGTTACAAAGGAGCAGGGTCTGAAATTATTCTGTCAGGATTAATATGTGCACAATATTAAGCATGCTCAAGTAGGCACCAGGAAAATTACCAAAAATGATCAATGGATGACAGTCCCATCATCAGTGATTGTTTCTTAATTCTTTAAAGGAGCCATTGCCCTTTTGGATCCCCCAGCTGCTTTCCTACATTGGATCCAATGGAAATACCAGGCAAAGGAAGGTACACACTTGCAATAATACATACTAGCCAATGAGAGCATTTTCTTGCACTAAGAATAAACAAATATGACAAGAAAAATGTCCAATGAGAATTACAGATTATTCCAATGCTGGTTGAATACTAGGAGAGAAGAATCATTGCTTTTCTCATCTAAATTATAGTTTTATATGTACAAGTAATATTGCATTCTTTCTCCCACCTTCCGAGATTATCTTTGGGGGCTCACGTTTCTGCAAACTAATGATGCCGTTTGTTTCCTATCTTCCTCATGCCATCTTCTCTATTAAAAGCTAAAACTTCCAATCCCTTATACTTGAATTTTAATCAGTTGTAAAGGATATTAAGAGAAAATGAAAATCTATTTTTACCAGGATACTATATCATGTTGCCCAGTGTACACTTTTTGTTATACCAGTAAAAGCAGATGGAACTTACACCATATCAATGTGCAATTTTCCTTGAGAATACAACTGCTCATGGCACAAACAGGAGTAGTATGGTGCAGTATGGAGTGGCCCTTCCGCAGCAGAGATAGACAGAAGTCCTAACAAACTGGCCGTTTACTTAAAAATCCTTTAGGGTCCCCTGACATAACAGCTCGCCCAGTGAGTTCTCCCCCTAAGTCACCCCTGTTTTGCCCACTCCTATGCGTCTCAGCCTGAAGCGCATCCCAACCTATAATGTCCTCCCCAAAAGCCACCCAATTTCATACTCAAGTTCCCAGAAAAGCACCATATTTTCATAAATTAAAATGTAGTACTTATGTGTATGCGTGTGTGTGCGTGTACATATGTGACTGTATTTTCATTTGCAGAATAACAACAAAAAAAACTTACAAAAAGGAACAAAAACTGGAGAATTTTGCATTTTTGGTGTTTCTTTTTCTTGTATTTGCGCAGACCATTTTAGGATTTTTCAGTCTCAACAAAACACTACTGAAACAAAGAATCTAGTAAAATATTTGTGCATGTACTGCTAAACAATTCTAGCAATTTTATTAAGCAATACCTTTATTATTTTTGAATATTCTTAACAGACTGGAACAAAACATTTTATTCAAAACAAAATATGCATACTGTACGCATGTCGCAGGGTTAAGTATGATGCAGAGGTTAAAGTCTGTTTGAACAAAAACAAATGCCTGGGGAAATTTCATAGCTATAAAGTTAATAACTAAATTTTGTTCGCTAAGAGGACCTTTTCTATGGATTTCCTTCATCTCCCAGCCACACAGCAAACTTATCCAAAGTGCACTTCCCAAGTGTAGTCAGAGAATAGGAAGGAATGTAAAGTTTCTTTTTTAAAATTATTTGTTTTGTTTGTTTTTTAAAAACAGCCCTTATTAACTCTTCCTTCCACTGATTCTACTGTAAACTCATAAAAGCCTTTTCTAGAAAGCATATTCATATACACTCAGCAGGTGAAATGTTCCCACAAAGGAAAAAGAAAATACAAACAGAGTGATTAGACTTTTCTTTCCCTCGACTCCCCAGAACATGTTAGAGTGAGAAAGTTTTTGCACTGTAATAAAAATGGTTGACCTATTTTTTTTAAGAAGTTGTTCCTCTGTGATAATGCAGAATTGCATACACATTTTACCCAGAATAATTAAAAACCCTATGCTGGGGAAATACTGGGATAACATTGTATATATTCTGTAGACTGAAGAAGTGTGAGCGTTTCTAGAATCTCTTCCACCATGATAGAGGAGGAAAAGAAGTCCTCGGTGTCTTTGTTCCCATTACAAAGGCCAAAATGTGCCCCTGGATTTCTGCAACAGGTGGGAACTCGCAAGGAGAGGCGCCTGGTCTTTAAGGGAAGGACTCGGCCTGCCCGCCTCCGCGTGCTACCCGGGTGCTCCCGTCCAACTGGTCCGTGTGCTACACGGGTGCCCCCGTCCAACTGGACCGCCTGGGAAGGGGAGCAGGAGCAACTCCGTTCATGATAGCTTTGTTTTCTTTTATGGTGTTTTCAACGTAAAAATATGTAAACTGTCTGATCCCACTACCACAGAGCGCACTGTGTGTCCAGAACCCTCGCCAGGCCCCTGGGCCCTGCCCTGCTCGGGTTTGTGCAGGAGCGCGCGCACCCACCACTTGTTACACGGACAGAAGCAAGCGGATGTTGTCTGCTTAGGGGACAAGAAGGGGGCGAGGGCAGCGAGGGCTGGGGTAGGAGGGACACTTAGGGAGGCTTGGTATTTTTATTTTCTGCTTTTTTTTTTTTTTTTGTCTTTTGTATTTTTTGTTCTTTTTTTGTTGTTGTTTTTTTGCTATACCGTGAGGTCATAGCAGTCATTCCTCTAATAGAAACTGACAGGACGTAAGGACAGAACTACCTGATGAACACACACAATGACTAGAAATATATAGAGATAGAGACAGTGAAAAGACTCAGTGTGCCTCTGAGAAACCGTCCCCAAAGGAAAGCCTGCGTGAACAAGCGCAGGAAAAGAAACGAACGAATAGAACCCCAACCGAAACGGAAGCAAAGAAAACCTCCAAACATTAAAACACAGTGTATAAAATGGTGTGAGAAATCGAGAGTCACTCCGCAGCCTTTCAGTCAACAAAAAGCTGCGGTTGCGTCCTTGTTTGGAAACCAGGCCCAGCTTCTCCATTTTGACCCGGAAGGCCTCGCGAGAAGTCATGAAAGGGTAAAAGCACCCGCTTCCTGTTCCGGTGGGCAGCGGACAGCAGGTGCGTTTCCGGTTCCGGTGGACCAGCGCAGCCGTGCGCATGCGCACTAGTCCTCGCTGGCCGAGCTCTCCTCCAGCGGGCTGAGGCTGCCCAGGCTCAGCCCCGTGCTGTTCTGCGCCGCCGAGGCGGTGAGCACGGTGTGCAGGAGGATGAGCACGAGGACGCACAGCTTGAGGCGGCCGGGGCACAGTCTCGTCGCCGAGGACGCTGTCAGCGACGTCCCGTGACAGGAGTCTCTTCTGTCCAGGGCGCCTTTGGGCGGGGGGTGAGGCTGCTCCTCTCTCCTGACGTCACAGCATTCGGGTTCGTCATTGGTTAGGAAGGTTTCGTAGAGCCCTGGGAGAGGAAGAGAGCAGGTGTTAGAGGAAGCGGGCATGCAGGCGCGCGCACAGGCCCAGCGGAAGCGTAACCTCAGCCGAGCGGAAGTGTAACCTCAGCCGAGAGGTCATAAACGTTTTTTTTTTAAGTACAGACATGTCAGTGCAATCTGAATAGTCAGCCATGGTCTTAAACCAGTAGCTGTGTTTCTGAAAATGTTCTTTGAAATTCCTGCCAGTCTTGCCAGGAACGTTCTGGGTTGTTATGGAATACAAAAGAAAAATCTCGTGACTTCAAAATCAGAACTTCTGGTTCTGCATCAACTTGGACACCAAGTCTTTTCAACCATCCTTTTTCTAGAATGGGAATGTGGTCAATTAATGCAACACATAAACTAACTGGCTGTGCTGAGTGGAATAACCAGACGATCACAGTGTCACAGCTGTAGGAACCCTATGACCTAACCGTTCCCTCTCGTCAACCTCATCATGAGTCTCATGTCTGTGTCTTAGTAAATGGAAGTAAGTGTCTATGCATGTAAATGGGTGGTCAGGCCCTTTTCATTATTTCCGAAATATTTCCCTTGTTCCATTTGCCATGCTGTTGATGACTGTATGCACTGAACCTTGATTAACTTGTGCCAGGACCAGTGTTGAAAGCTCTGTGCTCTCAGTCTGCCCTCCATCTTGGCCTTTCAGTGGAGATCTGTCTCGTGCATTCTCTTGTTCTCTATTCTCTTATTCCCTCTTTGCTGGTTTTCTCCTCTCTTTCCTTTTCCCCTTCTTCCTCTGAAAATACACAGTTCCCACTCAAAGGTTGATGAATGCTTTTTTTTTAAAACCTTTCAGAGCAATCAATAAAGCAACTGCTTATCTGTAATCTTTCTGATCTTGTGCCTTCTGTGTATTTTGTGCAGCTGTATTATGCATCCTGTTTTCTTCATCTGACTGAAATATTTTCTCATAGGTTTGCACTGAAATTTCTATACAAATTTGTCATTATTCTCGTGTTTGAACAGCTTAAAAGCAGGGATAAGAGTACTTGCAAGGATTAAGTGAGTTTTTTATGTAAAGTGCTTGGCTCAAGGCCAGGTGCATAGAAATAACTTGAAAATTTTGGTTACTATGAATAGAAATAGTTATCAATGCCATTTCATTGCCTACGCCTAGGTAATAAAATCTCCAGATCGTTCTTCTCTCTCCAAGCCAGATTCTCAATGTCTCAGCAATCCTGGACCACTGGCTGTTCCTGGAGTACCCAGTCCTGTACCACTAGCCATGCTGCTATTACTTCCCGCGATTTCCTCCACCACTGTCTGCATAAATCTCATTGAACCTGTAGGTGCAGCTCAAATGCAACTTCCTGTGTGAAGCCCACAAAAATGCTCCAGGGCTACTAGTGTGATTTGCTTAACCCTTCAGTACGGCAATTACTATTTTTTTAAATCACAATTGACCATTTTTGTGTCAGTTTCCTTACTCATCTGTCAGTGTAAAAGTACATTTTCCCCATTGCATTCCCAATACGTAGCAGAATGCCTAAACAAAACAGATACTTAATGAGTATTACAAGAATAAACTAAATGCATCTGTTGAATTAAAAAGAATCTTTTAAATAATATATATGTATGCTTCAATCTTCAGTTTCTTTTAAAGAAATTATCAAAATATCCTTATATTGATGCTTACAATATTCATTTCTTCTTAGGCATTCAAAGGTAAACTTCACCTTCGCCTAGGAAGAATATGGAAAAAAAACTGAATTAATGAAGTCTGCAGCTCTGACATTTTTTATTGTATGATATTTTCTTTTATCATGAATGATACCTCGCTGATATACTAATCATTTATTGAAGTATATGTTTTCCATTACTATATTTTACAATAAAAAGAGTTTATACAAATATTATGAGAACAAGAATCTAAGAGGTAATTTAGGTCAACATTTTAGAGTGTTAATAGTCAGGATAGGTTTACCAATGTCATCAACTAACACGTTTTTCCAATACTATTTCAAAGTTGCCTTGCTAATTTACAACTAAAGTCATTTTAGACAGAATAGTTCAGTTAATGCATGCCAATAATAAACTGTTCTTTTCAGCTGGAACAAATAATATTCTTTCCTTTTTTGCCTCTGCACCTTTTTTTTTTTTTTTTTTTTTTTTTTTTTGCGGTACTGGAGGTTGAACCCAGGCCCTCACGCTTGCATACTTTGCGGGTGCTGTACCACTGAGCTGTACATCCAGCCCATTTTTTTTTTTACTTTCTGAGACAGGGTCTCCCCAAATTACACAGACTGCCTCTGATCTTGAACTTGTGATCCTCCTGCCACTGCCTCCCAAGTTGCTGAGATTACAGCCATGCACCACCTTGCCCAGCATCTCTGCATCTTTTTAACAAGAATTTTTATTCAAAGTTATGCATGCACATATATGAAAATTCAAATTATTTCACCGGGTATTTTGCAAAATAGGAAAAAAATTCTCCACACTTCCCAGCTCAAATGCTTCCTTCTCAAAAGTAAATAATTTGCACCTCTATTAGCTCCAGTTCTGAAAGTAACATGTTTTTATTTTTCGTGCTTGTTAGCACTCTCTATAGACATCCCCTTAGGAAAAGCAAGGTGAAAGCATTCCTTCTCCTGCTTCCAGCAAGTACGTGTCCCTCCAGAGCATCAACATTCCTTCAGAAAGAGCAAGTTCAGTATCTGTCCCCATTGTTAGGATGGCATAAACATGAGTCTTAGCAGAGCCATGGAGTAAATGCCAGTTCTTGGATCCTACATGGCTCTGCTTTTCCGAGAGCTAAGAATTCCAGACTCTTACTAATTTAGCCAGAAACAGAGAGTTTTACCTGGGCCAGGAATTCCACCAATTTATTTTGCAAAGGAAGAACCTGCTGGCCCTTCACTTGTCTACCCTGGAGGCTTTCATGCCTGTGGTGTGCCTACCACCGGGAAACTGCTCAGCATCATCCTCTTGGGATTCTTTTCTTTACATTTTCATTACATTTTCTTTCTTTCTTTTTTTTTTTTTTTTGCGGTACTAGGGGTTGAACCCAGGGCCTCGCGCCTGCATGCTCTGCAAGTGCTGGACCACTGAGCTGCACCCCCAACCCATTTTTTTACTTTTTTTTTGAGACAGGGTCTCTCTAAATTACACAGACTTCCTCTGGTCTTGAACTTGCGATCCTCCTGCCTCCGCCTCCCAAGCCACTGGGATTACAGGCGTGTGCCACCACGCCCGGCTGCCATTACATTTTCTTTACATGTACTGTGTGTGTGTGTGTGTGTGTGTGTGTGTGTGTGTATGTGTATATATATATATATATATATATATATATATATATATATGCACATGCATACATACATACATACATACATACATCATACATACATAGTTTTTTGCAGTCCCGGGGGTTGAACCCAAAGCCTTAGCATGCTCTACTACTGAGCTACACCCCCGCCCCCTGATCACTTCTTAAACAGGCCTACTCGGCCCTGCTTATGCTGTCTGCTCCTCCACCTATTGCACACAGTCCTTTCCTAGATCAGCAGAGCATTTATGGAAATCAGCTGCTTCCTTTGTGCTTCAGCATGGCTTTGTCCAGGTTGCAGCAATCCTTTAGCATGCCTTTATCTTCCTCTTAGTTGCCAAGAGATTTTAGTTGCTGTCTCCTTGGTCATTCTTCTCGGATCTACACCCTAAAGCTTTCTTTTTTGTTGAGACTGCCTAGAAAACTTTGTTGCTGTTTTTTCTGTACCATTCTACTGTGTCTCAGACTCTGGACGTTGCCTCTTTCTCTGCCTGTCACATTTCTGGATAAACAAGAATGCAAAGCCTTGCAAGGAGATTCTTTCTTTCCCTGATGGAGAAAATAATGGCCTGAACCATCCTGAGATCCCTTGGGAACTGGGGAGATGCACTTTTCCAGCCAGGAGTTCTGGCTCTGATAGTTTTTCCATGATTCCTCCGTGCTGAAGTCCACAAACTTGCTGAGATTGCTCAGGTTCTAGATTCCACAGGGGAAGCTCCCTATAGAAGCTGCCTCTTCCTCACCAAGAAAGTCTGAGAGCACAGCAAAGACAAATCATTTCTCAAACAGGAGCCTCATTTCACAAGTAAATACGTGACTGGAGTGAGGAAAGCAAGCAAGCAAGTTTTCAGGTAGTGAAGTGTTCCATTTGGAATCTCTAATGAACCATTGCTTGCTATTTGCATTGAGCCATAATAATTATTGTTATATCTTATTTTACCAACCTTATGGAGGTTTTCTTAGGATTAAATGATACAAATAAGCTATTTAGACCAGGGCCTATCAGGTAGTAAAATCACACATAATGCCAATCACTACTATTATATGCTGGGACATAGAATCAAAATTTATTTTTAGCAAGGGTGTTAAACACTATCAATTTCAAAGTATTTTTCTGTTTTTTAAATAGTCTAAGCCCCTCACAGAAGAACTTTATTTTTCACAGCTTAAAATATCTATTGTCAGGGGCTGAGGACATAGCCCAGTGACAAAAGTGTGCTTTAACAGTTGCAGAGGAAGCCCTGGGTTCAATGCTCAGGACCAAAGCAAAACAAAACCCAAAACAACAACAACAACAACAAAACCTTATTGACTTGTGGTTACTATAGATATTACCTAAGCACAAGAAAGTCAAATACCTAATGAAATCCTCAAAAGCAGGGCTTCAAACTCACCAGAAATTGGGTTCAGGTTCAGGTGCATATTTAATATGTTAAAATTTAGAAGGTCAGTTTTGGTTTGGGCTCAAGTTTAAACACTATGTATAGATAGCGGGCTTCAAACCCAACCAAAACCTAATCCTTTAATCTGTTCTAGTTCAGGCATTTCAAAAACTTTTTCTGAACTTGAACCCAGTGAAAAAATAGGTTTAGGCCCAGCTTTTAATGTTTTTTTCTGTATCATCAACAATTTAAAAACTGAAAAAAAGGAAAAAACATTATTTGATTATCTACATAGAGGAATAAAATTTGAATCCCAAATCTGAACTAAACCCGAACCCTCTAAATTTTAACATATTAGATCCACATTGGAACCTGAACCCAGTTTTTCCCAGGTGTGAAGCCCTGCTTAAAATAAACACATGATATTAACTAAAAATAATCCTTAATTATCTAAGTAACTTACCTTTTACCATATTTCCATCTAAGAATAATTAAGGCTAATTTTTTAAAGTATCTGAACTAGTAACAGACTTTAACATTTTTTAAAAAGATTTCTGATTGTGAAAGCTTGGAACATCATAATGTAAAAATAAAGCAGAGAAAAATCACTCCAAATCTGACTTTGTTATAATGAAAAAAGGGAAAGGAAGAAATTATTGTAAGCTTTTATCAGTATTTTCTATCAAGGCAGATACATACATAAACAAAAAATGCATATAATTTATTGGTTTCGTATATATAAATATGCCTGCGGCCATACCACTGTAGTGTCGGATCCCATCAGATTTCACAAGCTAAGCAGGGTCAGTCCTTTTTACTTGGATGGGAGACCACCTGGAAACACCAGGTGCTGTAGTCTTGGGAGAAGGACCTGGCAACCCACTCCCCCAAACAATCAGCCATTGAAAACCCCATGCATAGCAAATAAGCGTTGACAATAGTGTTTCACCTGTTGTGTGTAGGGTCGCTATGAGTCCAACATCAACTCAAGGCACCTAACAACAACAATATACATAAATATATTTAATGAGACATTATGCTTTGGATTTTTATTCTTTGATTTTCTAGTATTTATCTTATATTTTACAGGTGTATTATCAAGTGAGATTATGAGATTATACCTAATATATTTATATATATCATTTTAGAAATGTTGATTTTTTAAGTATTTTTGATTTCTAAAACAGTTTATGTGGCAAAGAATTTATAAACTCTCTGGATATAATTTCTTAAAGGTAATTTTCATAATTTTTTCAATTTCCTTTATGGTTATTAATCTGTCAAAGTTACTTTATGTCAATTCCTAGCAACTCATTTTATAGAAAGTCTGACATTTATAAATAATTATACATAATAATTTTGCATATTCTGTAATTGCCATTTATTTTTTATCTAAATGTTTTAAGACTGTTTTATTGCTTTTTTTATTATTTGCTGCATTTTAGAAAAGACTTTTGTCACTAATTTCTTTCTTTTCTGCTCTTTCTCTCTTCTCTGTTTTTTGTTGTTGTTGTTGTTGTTTTTTGGTACTGGATGTTGAGCCCAGGGCCTCATGCTTTGCAAGTGCTGGACCACTGAGCTGCACCCCCAACCCATTTTTTTACTTTTTGAGACAGGGTCTCGCTAAATTACACAGACAGCCTCTGGTCTTGAACTTGTGATCCTCCTGCCTCTGCCTCCCGAGTTGCTGGGATTACAAGGGTGTGCCACCAAGCCTGGTGCTTTGTCATTAATTTCAAGTTTTATGTATATTAAGAATGTGGCCTCTAAAAAGTTAGTTTTCCTGAGTTTTTTGTTTGTTTGTCTGTTTGTTTGTTTGTTTTGTGTGTGTGTGTAGTTATATAATCTTTCTTCCTTTTTTTAAATGTTAGCATGGGTCAACCATGATTAGTCTCTAGTTTTATGTATTTTTGCCTATTTAGGATATCATCAACTGAGAAATGTGTCTTTTGCAGATGTTCCTATTATTTTACTCTATGTCTTTGCTATTATATCAGTAAGTACAAGAATTCATAAAGTAGACATTTACTATTAATTAAAAAAAAGTGATACTGTTTGACCTCGTATATTTGTTTGTTTTTGTTAATGTTTTTGTCATTGTCAGTTCCTGTTATGGCTTTGAATATATATGTTGTTGTTGTTAGGTGCCATTGAGTCAGGTCTGACTCATAGCAATCCTCATAGGGTTTTCAATGGCTGGTTTTTTGGGATTGCTTCAGGAGTGGATTGCCACATCCTTCTCCCATTTTTGCAGTGCTGAGAATTGAACCTGGGCCCTCAGAGTGCAGCACAGCACTCTACCAACTGAGCTAAACCATAGCCCTTGGATATATATATATATATATATATATATATATATATATATATAGTTTGCCACTAATACTATCTCTATACATACATATTAGCACATTCATCTGATATGTTTTTATTATTTTAATTTTTCATACTTTGATATACTTTTCTTCATCTACATTGCAGAGTTTCACACTCATTAAAGAAGATAATTTAACTCACTTGCATTTATTGTCAGATCTAGTCTTGTTTTCCTCATTACATACTATCATTTCCAGATGTTTTAAAATATTTACTCTTCTTTTTTCCTATCATTTCCTATGTGAGCACATTATTTTCCTAACTTATGAAATTGATGCTGTCATTTTATTAGACATTTTCATTAAACACGCACACATTTGAACCTGTCTTTGTCTAATTATCAGAATCATGGACTGATATGAGGAAACTGACAAAATTCTACTTTCTTTAACTCATTTCTCACC
>VMDO01030845.1:0-18578 GCA_007922755.1 Pedetes capensis
GTTGGTAGTTATGTCCCATCTTTCTGATTGTAATGATTTGAATCTACATTTTGTTGTTTTCTTCATCAGTCTGGCTAAGATTTCTTTTTAATTTTACTACTTTTGCTCTAATTACTGAAGGAAGAATATTAGGCAGTTGATTTATGATCTTTATTCATTTTTAGTACAGAGAATTTTCATTATAAATTTGCCTCTAGGTACTGCTTTAGAAGTACCCCATAAATTTTTTATTGTACTTTCATTTTCACTTATCTTAAAATATCATCTTACCCCCTCTTGACTTCTACCTTGAGATATATATATATATATATATATATATATATATATATATATATACACACATATATAATATATATATATACACACACACATATATATTCTCACATATATATACATACATATATATACACACATATATATACAGCCTGCAGCTGTAGCCCTGTAGCATCCGATCCCGTCAGATCTTGGAAGCTAAGCAGGGTCAGGCCTGGTTAGTACCTGGATGGGAGACCGCCTGGGAACACCAGAAGCTGTAGTCTGGGAGAAGGACCTGGCAACCCCCTCCCAAAAATTAATCTGCCATTGAAAATCCTATGAACAGCACAGAAGCACTGACAATAGTGTTTCCCCTTTTCCCCTGTTGTACAGAGGGTCGCTATGAGCCAGATACCAACTTGACGGCACCTAACAACAACAATATATACACACACCCACACACATATATACTCATATATATATATATATATATATATATATTATATGTATATATAAATATATATTTATATATATATAATATATATAATATATATATAATATATATATGTTATATATATTATATATATATAATATATATAATAAAAAAATATAAAATATATATATATAAATATATATATATAATATATATATATAATATATATAAATATATATATATGGCCTGCAGCTGTAGCCCTGTGGCATCCGATCCTGTCAAATCTCAGAAGCTAAGCAGGGTTGGCCTGTTTAGTACTTGGATGGGAGACCACCTAGGAACACAAGATACTGTAGGCCTGGGAGAAGGACCTGGCATCCCCTTCCCAGTCAATCTGCCATTGAAAACCCCATGAACAGCAGAGAAGCACTGACAATAGTGTTTCACCTGTTGTAGGTAGGGCCGCTATGAGTTGGATACTGACTCGAGGGCACCTAACAACAACAATATGTGTGTGTGTGTGTGTGTGTGTGTGTGTGTGTGTATATATATATATATATATATATATATATATATATATATATATATGGCTGTGTTACATTTGTATTCATCTCTAATTTCATTCCATTCTGATCACATATATACATTGAGTGATTTCAACTTATTTAAAATTTTGAGGCTTGTTTTATGGCCTATTATATGGTCTATCCTGGAGAATACTCCACACAACTTTAAATTATCAAGATAAATTAGTTTCTGTCCTAGTTCTCTCTATATTTATTGGGCCTAATTGGTTTATAGTATTTTCAAATGTTTTATATTTTAGTGGTTCTTCTGCTTGGGTGGTTGTTCTGTACATTATGAAACTACGGTTGTAAAGTCTCCAACTCTTAGTGTTGACTTGTTTATTCTGTTTCTATATTCAATACTTTCAGTTTTTGTTTTATTTATCATGGAACTCTGTTATAATTGTTAATTCTTCTTACTGATTTACCCTTGTATTATGATTACTTTATACTTATTTAATTTTTTTTACTTAATGTCTACTTTGTCTGATTTTGGTGTAGAAACTCCCAAGTTTTTATAGATGCTGTTTGTGTGATATATCCTTTTAAAAATTACTTTACTTTCATTTGTGTCTTTGACACTCAAATTTGCTATTTTTATACAGGATGCATTTTTTCTTTGTTTCCTAATTCATTGGGAAGTTTTTGCCTTTGGGTTTGATATACATTGATTCACACATTATTATTTATTGGTTGAACTTTCATCTAGTGTTTTACCTTTTCCCCCCTAAATGTTTATTTTATGTTTTGTTCACCTCCTTTTTGTCACCTCCTTTTGTATAATTAAATATTGTACAGTGTAACATTTTAATTTCCTTAATGATTATTTGACTGTATATTTTAAGCCGCGTTCTTAGTGTTTTCTTTAGGGAGTACAATATATACCTTTATTTATCAGAGTCTACTTTAGATTTTTGTTAACAGTTCTAGTGAGATGCAGAAACCTTTCCCTTTCATGATAATATTGTTATATGTGTTAGACTTGTAAAATTTACAAACCCAACAATGTTTTATTATCCTTTTTATTCTATATAATTTCAAACTTTTAAGAAGTCTAAACAAAGAAACTACATATTTAGAAATTTTGTCCTGTTAACCTTGTCATTTCTGATTTTATTTATTACCATGGATTTGAGCTCCCATCTTCTGTAATTTCCTTTCATTGATACAGATTTATCTATATCAATTTGGCTACCATGAAAAATATGTAATTATGTAATCTTTTATAATTACCTACATAATCATCTTTACCATGATTGTGTGCACCAGTACTAACATTTGGTCTCGCTAATGTGAAAAAGTGTTTAATGTAAGTGACTTAAATGGCAAAAGTTTATTCACTCATAGACCTCGGATTCGTAGTCTGAAATCAAGGTATTGGCATAACTAATTCTCTGTGAGGGCTGAGAAAGAAGGATCTGTTCTGGTTTCTCTCCTGGATTATGGTTGGCTGTTTTCTTCCTGTGGCTTCATTTTGTCTTTCTTTTGTAAGCATCTGTCTAAATTTTCTCTTATAATAATAATAGTTATATTGGAATAGAAATAGGTCTAAATGGCCTTATTTCAATTTAATTTACTCTTTAGAGACCAAATCCTCAAATATGATTCCATTTTGAGCTACTGAGGATTAAGACTGAACCATATGAATTTTAACAGGGTGTAAGTCACAATTCATCAGTAACTAGCACTCTGTACTTTCCTGTGAAATTGAATCACTGTCCAGTGTTACTTTTTTTTATGCTTGAAATCTTTTACCAGTTCTTGTAAATTGGAAATTCTCACAGTGAATTTCTTTAAAAATTGTTGGTCTAAGGATGTTTTTCTAAAACTCTCTTTGTGAAAGATAGTTTTCTGAGACATAAAGATCTTCGTGAACAGCTCCATTCCTGCTCCCCACATACATCACTTTGAATATGACCTCCCATTGCTTTCTGGCTTCCATTCTTTGTGTTGAGAAGTCATTTGTTTATCTCATGCATGATAATCTTATGTAATACTCCTTATCCCCAATGACTTGCTTTTTTCTTGTTTCTTTCAAGATTTTGTCTTTATCTTTCTACATTTTGATGATAATCTGTCTAGGTATGGCTCTCTTTATGTTTGTCAACTTCGACATATGAAGGTTTCTGGATTTCAACAATAACAATTTCCATCAAATTTGGGAGACATTATTTCTTTGAATATATTTTCTGCTCTTGTATTCTCTCTTCTTATTCTACCACTCCTATCATCCAAGTGTTGTGCATTTCTTAGTGATTCTGTTCTTTTCTGTCATTCATTTTCCTCTTTTGTTTTTCAAGTTGAATAATCATTATTTATATACCATTATATTCACTAATGCCTGCAGCCATACCACTGTAGCATCCAATCTCATGAGATATCATTAGAATGATCATTATAATAGATCATTATAGTTTTCCTTAGCTATAAATTTGAAAGGTGAACTGAACATATAAAAGATGAAAATGAGCACATAATCAGAAAGGATAATGCATAATCATATATTACTAGTGTTCAGTTTCAAATTTGATTCCACAAACATTCTTTATATAATAATGAAAAGTAAAAATAAAAGAGCTATTGTATATAAAACTGAGGATGTATCTACCTCTGTAATTATACCTACATTTATAGCAATAACAACATCTGAATGGAAGTAGGAAAGAATAAGTTGTAAGAGTAAACTAGCGAGCAATGAAGTCATGGAGAGGAGTATGTAGGAATGACAAATGGGACATGCAGAAGGAGTATAGCTGTGTATATGTTATATAATATGTATAACATGTAATAGGTATATAAGACCCTATGTTTCTATCCTTCCATTCATTTGCTCATTTCATATATGTAACTATATCAAAAGACACATGAGTAAACAGATAACTTTATTTCTACATTTTTGAAGCTAAATCACTGTGTCAAATTCATGAGCATTTAAATTTTGTAAACGATTGAAAAATTTCCATAAAAAGAAATTAGCTGTTTATTCTTAGAAATGTGAAAAGGATATTGGATTTTAAGAAAATCAGTCATTTTGATGTAAGTATGTGACTTAATATGGTAGCTTTCTCACATATCAGAATGTCTATTATGCACATTGGAAGAAAGATGTGGCAGTCCAAGCCTGAAACAACCCAGAAACAATCAGCCATTGAAAATCCTGAGGGTTGCCATGAATCAGACCTAACTAAACAGTCTTTAACAACACCAATTATGCATGCCTTTTGATTGTCTACTCTGTAACTGACTATGATGCTTCTTTTTAATATATATTCAAGAATAAAGAATGACCTATTTTCTGGATATTAAAATTATGTTCTTACAATTTAAATGTTTTATTCATGTAAAACCCACTAAAGATATGTGTTGGCTTATTGCAAGAATAGTACTAGCTTTAGTAATGTTTTGGAAAGATACAATTATTCAGAGTGAGTCAAAATCAAATGTGAAATAACTGTGAAGAATAAGTAAATTTATGGAGAATTTGATAAATTAGCATCAAATGAACAGTATTTTCTCTGCTATAGTTTTATGCACATAATTTTAAGAATCATATTTTGGGGAATAATCTCATTTTTTAAATTTTCCTAAGTATCTTCAGCCACTACTAAAAGAACAGATGAATCATTTTTATGCCAGAATGAAATTCTTTAAATAAATTATAGATGAACATACAAAAAGTCAGTGAGTGGGAGAAAATTTATATCTCTACCACTGTGAGATATATTTTACTCCTACAATTTCACAGAAAAAGCTGAGTAAAATTATGATTGAAGAATATTAAGAATACATAATATTCTTTGAATATAGAGGAATACAATGTTTTTACAGCATTTTTTAGAAACCAAAGATCAGTAAAAAGGGAGTAGAGAACGTACCTACACAATGGTATGTTCTAACAAAACTCAGTGCAAAATAGGTAAGAAAAATATTGAAGAAAAATTAAGTCAATTGGAAAAGACCACATTATGGGGTTATATATGCAAGTAAACAAAGCATATCATTTAGTAGTTTAGCAAAGAGACTTCACAGTAGTGATTTGTTTTAGTGATTTAATTCTAGTAAGATACTTTGACTTAATGACTTAAAATGACTTAAAAATGACTTATTTCCTTCCATTCTGGCCCTATATGGAAGCACATTATTTGGTTATCTATATACACTAATGGTTTCCATGATGGAAAACATGCTCCCTTCTGCCAACTCTCTCCCCTCCTCTCCATCTGCCAGAGCACTCCGATTACAACATAATGTTGAAATGACTCATGAATAGAGTCATAAGAATTGCTTGATAATGTCATACATTACCAGCACACGCAAATAGATGATTAAATTATTTTATGGATTATCTGAAATGTTCCTTTGTTATCCTTTTTAGTATTTATAACTGGCATTTCTTTGTTTTGATTTACACTAAAATTTCTCTAAATTATGTAATACATTTCTACTATCTTTATGCCATCTGTGGGAGAACTTTTTAAGATTTCTTCTACACAGCGGACACTCACATCATCTTTTAGCTCTAATTTGGCAAATATTTCTGAAGTTAGATCCTATTTTCCTTTTTTTCTTTTTTATTTTTTTTAATTGGAAAATTTTCAACCCACTACTTAATATTTCTTCTTATCTGTTGGTATAAATAGACCAAGTCTTAGTTTGCAATACATTCTTGGCTTACCTATTCCTATGAGTAGTTCCCTGCATACTTGAATTAGTTGGGGTCAAGAGGATATACAATTGTCTTTTATAACATTGATACAATTTTGCTTCTATTACATTTATACTCTTTAAAATTTGCTTATATATTAGAATGCAAAACTCTAGAAAATAAGCATGTTCCCGGTGTTATTTCTCATTGTCCTGTACAAAATAAACATCCAATACATTTAATGTTAATTGATTATGTATGTATTCTGTTCCCAATCTCTTATGTTTTGTTTGCTAAATTATAGAAAACGTTTCATTTTTTCCTTCCAGAAGATCACAGTTTAATGAGGAAACAGATAATTTAACTGCCAAGTGCAGAAAAGAATCGTCCATGAAATTATATGATGTTCTTCTCTTCATATTCTATACTCTGTAAAATTTCTAGGCTTTTCTTCCCACTCCATCTAGAGCTAAAGCTTTTTTTCCTGTGGCGTTGTATGAAAGACAAATACCTATCAGTAGATGACTGTTTGACTGAAACAGTGTTTTGTTGCTTTATTTTGGTTTGGTTTGGTTTTGGCTCTATTGCTTGTTTTCATTTTTGGTTCCACTCTTTCTTCTGTAACTTGTTCCATGTCTGGGACAGCAAGATGAGCTGAGATTTCCTTTCACTTTGAGAGAATATGTTAGCTTTGTTTGCCATGAAAAGATATCACATATTTATTGGTTTTGTTAAACATCAGATGTTTATTTTCTTATTATGACAGAAGCTGAAAGTCTAAAGTTAAAGTGCTGCAGGGTTGGATTTTGATGAATTTTTTTCTGGGCTTGCAGATGACTTCCTTCTCTCTGTGACCTCACCTGGCCTTGCTGCAGCATGTGTGAAGTCAATGTGAGCTCTAGTAACTCTTTCTTTTCCTGTAAGGGCAACAGCACTATCAGTTTGTGCCTTCCTTATCTGATCTCATTTGATCTTGAATATTACAGATGCTACCTCTATGTATAGGTACATTGGAGATTAGGGTTTTAATAGATGACCTCTTTGTTACAAACACAATTCAGTCTTTAACAAAAAGTATGTGTAAATGTCTTACTGCTAATGCATGCATGATCCAGTTTTTCTCCATCCTCCCTCCCTTGCCTTTGGTATAGTCATTATTTCTATAATTTGGACATTTGTATAGATAGATGCAATGACATCTAATTGAATTTGCATTTGGTTTTGACTTGCATTAATTTAATGGCTGATGATGTATAACAATTTTTTTATGTTCTTATTTGCTTTCTGTCTTTCCTCTTTAGTAAAATGTCCATCTATGTCTTTCATCCATTTTCTAGCTGGGTTTAAAAACATTAATGCTGAGTTTTGAGAATACTTTGTACATTTTATATTCAAGCTCTTTTTCAGATATGTGATTTGCAAATGTTTTTTACCCTGTCTGTACTTTGTCTTTTCATCCTCTTATCAGAATCATTCACATACTGAAGTTTTTACTTGGGATGAATTCCAAATTCTCAGTTTTTTCTATTGTTTGATCATTCTTTTAGTGTTAAATCTTTGTCTAGTCCTAGTTTCCCCAAATTTTCTCCTATGTTTAGCAGATTTACATGAGTTCAGCTATTCCAAAAAAAATTGTAATGACATTTTGACTAAAAATAGACTTATCATGTGACCAAGCAATTGCACTCCTTCCGAAGAAGTTTAAGATTTATTTTCACACTAAAATTTATAGTAGCTTTATTTTTTTAAGCCAAGATTTAGAAATTCCACAAATTTCCTCCAGTGGGTAAATGACTAAACATTTTGAATGCATCCATACAATGCAAAACTACTAAACAATAAAAGGGAGTGAGCTATTTATTCATACAAGTTCAATGAATCTTAAAAGATAAAATCATACTGAGTAAATAAAGCCAATCACATGATCCCAGTCATCTAACATTTGTTAAACACAAAAATTACAAAGGACAAATACTAGATTCTAGGAGTTAGGGGTAGGATAGAGGATATGATATGGCTGTAAAGAAATAGGAGCAGGGAGTCTTTTGATGAGGGTGGACTTAAGAATCTTGATTGTGGTAGTGGTTACATAAACCCACACATGTGATAAAATAGTAAAACCCTGTAGAGCTATACATTTAGGGACACATACAAAAATGAGTGCATGCAAAATTTTTGCAATCTGAATAATTTTTAGGGGTTTTTAAATCTATGTCAATTTCTCAGTTTTGACATTACATTGTAGCTATGCAAGATGATAACATTTGGAGGGATAATAGGGACCAGTAGGTGGATGGGAACTCTCCGTAGATTTCTTTGAAATTTCTTGTGAACTTATAATTATTTCAAAATAAAAGTGTAAAAGAAAGGTCTTAATTAGTATATGTTAAATTTAAAAAATAGGCAACCATAGACTTCATTAGACCTGTTCTGAAGTTTCCCTCTGTAGGCTTGAAGTGATTAGTCATTGTTGAGTACTATCAGCACAGGATTTTATTATTGTCATTGTCATTGATGTTTTAGTGTATTAAAAATGTAATCTGAAAATAGTAGTTTTCAACCTATGATAAAAAGGAGACTTCTAATACATTTCTTCACTTACACTGCTTTTTCTTCATCTCACTACCAAATCAGCCTAACATTGAAGCTTTTACTTGAACCTACTTTTCTAAGTCTATTGTCACTTTATTTTATATATAATTATCTTATTTGTTCCAAAAATCCACACAGAAAAATGGAACAAATATGAGAGATAAGCATTTTATCTTACTTAAAGATGAAAATTGAAGGTAATAGTATCTGGTTGTGCAGCCCATTCCAATATATCTACTTCATGACATACACAGACAAGTACACATCAAATTTCATCATATGTTCAAACTCATTGAGAGAAGACAATGTTAATTATGACTTTTAATATGATTTCTTCAAAATGAAATAAGCATAGTAGTATAAAGAAATTTTTCATATCAAAAGAAAACTTTATATTCCAGGATGAGATAATCCACACCCTGATACATTTAATAAATATGTGTGTTTATGTATATATATATATATATATATATATATATATATATATATATATATACACACACACACACACACACATATATGTGTGTGTGTGTTATATATATGCCTATGTATAGTGAAATATACACAAATATGAGCACACAATGATGGTAAAGACAAGAGATATGGGCATTCAAAACAAATATGAGTTGAATAACAAGAAAGGTTATCAGGGGAGAAGTGAATAAAATAAGATGAGATTTGGGAGATTTGGACAAGGACATGAAATAGATGAAGAATTTAGTTAAACAGACCTGAGAGAGGAGTTCAGAAACTAAATTTTGAAAACTAATAGAGAAATGACTGGGTTTTCAGAAGGAAGATTGAAGTGTAGTTATTAAAATTTCAGTGTGACCTACCTTTTAATTATCTAAGTGGGCATATAAAGTAGTACCTGGTTATAAATGCCTAGAGTTTGGGAAGAAGGTATAAATTTGAGCACAATCAACATATAGATTCTACATAAAGCTATGTGAGTAGATGATATTTTTAAAGAATTTATAGTAGACAAAAAAATGATGAGATTAAGTAAAAAGACAGCTAAATCAGACAGCTCAAAAATTAAGAGCTCTCACAGAAAAGAATAAAGTAGAAATATATAAAGAGAAGGAGATATAAGTGATATAGGAACAACACTAAAAGATTTTATGAGTCTAGAGTCCAAGCTTAAACTAACAATATCTATGATAATCTTGTTAAAAGAAGCATGTTTGGCCATTTTATACAAAATTCATTAGATTAAGGCCAATTTTATATAATAGAATTGTCTAAGTGGCCTAGTATAATTGGGAAAAAAATAATGGTACTATTTTGTCACACCTAGGTCCAGGTAATATCTTAGCTTCTTTGAGGTATTTTGTTCTTATTGTTGGTAGGTGCTATCGAGTTAGGTCTGACTGACTGACCCTATGTACAACTGAATGAACCACTCTCCAACACCATGCCATTCCTAGCAAAATGGCAGTGCTTCCCTGTTATTCATAGGGTTTTTAATGGCGGATTGTTTTCACAATTGCTTCAGGAGTGGGCTGCCAAGTCCTTTTCCCATTTTTGTGGTGGTGAGAATCAAACCCTGGGCCTCAGAGTATGCAGAGCAAGCATTCTACTAACTGAGATAAACTTGAAGCCTTAAGGCATTTTAATCATTTTTAATAACATCTAATTAGTTCATAGAATCCCTCAATAAAGCCATGAGACAGGGTTTGTGCTACACTTCTGTGACTCTTACCTAGACTTAAGTTGATAAGCCACTTAAACCCAACTCAGTAAGTAGGAGTAAGGGCTTGATGTGATGTGCATTACCTAGAGATCACTGAAATCAGAATTCAAAATCAGTGATTTCATTTTTTTCATGTTATTTGTTACAAACCTACTGAACCCTACTACTAAGGTTTCAGATGAGATTCTCAATAAATTAGTAAACACAAAAATAGTCTCTGTGTACTCTTCTCTAAGAGGGAGCACTAAAGAAGCTAAGCATGGTAACTCAAGCCAGTAACCCCTGCACTCAGGAGGTTGAGGCAGGAATACTGAGAATTGAAGATCATGTGAAGTATACATGTTCTTTCCAGCAGCACATGGAACTTTTCTGCAAATAAATCATAATTTCACCATAAAGCAGTCTTAAGAAAAACCAAAAGAATTGAAATAATTTCTTCTATCTTATCAGATCATAAGAATGAAATGAGAAATCATCAGCAAAAGAAACTAAAGGAAATGTATAAACACATGGAGATTAAACAATACAATTTTGAGCCATCAGTAGGCCATTGAGGAAAATAGCGGTGGGGGAATAAAATGTTTAGAATCAAATTAAAATGGAAATACAATCAGAATCCCACAATCGGAATCTGCAGGATATTGTGAAGGAAATTCTAAAAGAGAAGTTTTAGCTATAATCAACTACATTAAAAAATCAGACAGATCATAAATAAATGACCTAATGACAAATCTTAAGATTTTGAAAAATAAGAATCAGCTAATACCAAAGCCAGCAGAAGGAAAGAAATAATAAAAATAGAGCTCAGATTAATATAATGTGGTCTGAAAGAATAATACAAATGATGAATGAAACAAAGATCTGGTTCTTTGAAAAGATATTCAATATTAGTAAAGTCTTAGCCAAACTAACCAAAAGAGAAAGAGAAGACCATATTTATAAAATTAGAGATGTAAAAGGGAACGACCAAATAGATACCACTGAAATTAGAGGGTAATTAAAGAATTTTGGAAACTTATTTTCCACTCCCAAGGCAATCCCGAAACAGTCAGCCATTGAAAACCCTATGAGGGTCTCTATGAGTCGAATCCCGACTCAATGGCACCTAACAACAACAACAACAAATTTTTCCATAAAACAAAATCTAGAAGAAATATACAATTTTCTACACACATATGGCCTGTAGCTGTAGCTCTGTGGCATCTGATCCCATCAGATCTTGGAAGCTAAGCAAGGTCAGGCCTGGTTATTAGGATGGGAGACCGCCTGGGAATACCCGGTGCTGTGGGCTTGGGAGACAGACCCAGCAACCCCCCAAAAAAAATCAATCTGCCATTGAAAACCCTATGAACAGCAGAGAAGTACTGAGAGTAGTGTTTCCTCTGTTGTATGTAGAGTTGTTATGAGTCAGATACCGACTCGATAGCACCTAACAACAACAGCAACACACATATGACCTACCAAAATTGAAACCAGAAGATATAAGTAACCTAAACAAATCCATGGGACTGGAGTTTAGCTCATTCAGTAGATTGCTGCTCTTTACTCTCTGAGGTCCTGGGTTCTATCCCTAGCACCACCTAAATGGTAGAAGGATGTGGCATTCCACTCCTTAGCAATCCCAATTAGCTTTTGAAAACCCTATTAGGGTCACGTGAGTCAGACTTGACGGCATGTAACAACAACAGCAACAACAACAAATCAATAACAAGGAATGACACTGAAGCAATAAAAGTCTCCCAGAAAATAAGCCCCAGATTCAGAAAGACTCAATGAAGAATTTTAGATCTCTAAAGAAGAACTAATGGTGATCTTCCTCAAGATATTCCATAAAACAGAAAGAGAAAGAGAAGTCTCAAACTCATTCTATGAAGTTAGAATTAACCCAATGACAAAACCAGATAAGGACAACAAAACAGAGAAGATGTAACCCAATATCCTTCATGAACATAGATGCAAAAACACTGAATAAAATTACTGCAAACCAATTTCAATAATACATCTAAAGGTTGTGCACAATAATCAAGTTGGTTTCATTCTAGGGATTGAAAAATGGTTAAACATACACAAACTAATAAACAGAACACAGCACATAAATAGAATCAAGCTTTAAAATCACATGATCATCTCAAAGGAATGCAGAAAAAGCCTTTGACAAAATTCAACAGTCCTTAATGATTGTTGCTCTTTTAGGTGTCATCTAGTGGGTATCCGATTCATATCAACCCTACTTACAACAGGCAAAACACTATTTTCAGTGCTTCTCTGCTATTCATAGAGTTTTCAATGGTTGATTGCGTTTCAGGAGTGGATTGCTGGGTCCTCCTCCCAAGCCTGCAGCACCTGGTGTTCCCAGGCAGTCACCCATCCAACTATTAACCCAGGCTGACCCAGATTAGCTTCTGAGATCTGATGGGATTGGACACCACAGTGGTACAACTGCAGGCTTAATGATAAAAACCATGAATATACTAGATATATAAGATTAAACTCAATATAATAGAAGGCATATACAACAAATTATAACCAAGATTATACTGAATGGGGAAAATTTGAAATCATTTCTCCTAGAACCAGAAACAAAACAAAAGTGTCCACTTTCTTCATTATTACTCAATATGGTATTTGAAATTTTAGCCAGCACTATCAGGAAAGAAAAAGAAATAAAAGGAATATGTATAGAAAAGGAAGAAATCAAATTATCCCTCTTCACAGATGATATGATCCCATAGCTAAAAGACCTAACAAAAAAGGTAAAAGACCTCTATAATGAAAATTATAAAACACTGAGGAAACAAATTGAAGAAGCAACTAGATGATGAAAAGACTTCTGTGTTCATGGATTGATAGAATTAATATTTTTAAATGAGCATACTACCAAAAGCAATCTACAATTTCAATGCAGTGTCCATCAAAATCCTAGTGATATTCTTCATAAAAGTTGAATAAAATGAGCTGGGCATGATAAGTAAATTTTTAAAAAAGTTGAAAAAAATTAATACATATGGAACACAAAAGACTGAGTAGTCATAGCAATCCTGAGCAATGCAGTAGGTATCACAATACCTGACATTGAATCATAATACAATGTCATAGTAATGAAAACAGCATGGCAGTGGCATGAAATGAGACACAGATCAGAGGAATAGGAGTCCCAGAAATGAGCCCATACAGCTATAGCCATCTGATTTTGAACAAAGGTTCCCAAATTATGTATTAGGAAAAGTAGCCTTTTAACAAGTGATACATGGAATATTGGATATCCACATGCAGAAGGCTGAAACTACATCCTTTTATCTCATTTTGTACAAAAATTAACTCAAAATGGATCAAAGACCTTAATGTAGGACTTGACACTTTGAATCTACTAAAAGAAAACATGAGGGAAACACTTTCAAATAAAGGCATAGACATTGACTTCCTGAATAAGGCTATAGCACAGAAAATAATAGGAAGAATGATGAATAAGATTTTGTCAAATTAGAAGGCTTATGCACAGCAAAGGAAACGTTTAAGACAGGGTGGAGACTACCTAAAAATGGGAGAAAATCTTTGTTCACTACTCTTCTGATAGAGAATTAATGTTCAGATTATATAAAAGCTTTGAAAAACACCAAGAGATCAAATAATTCAATCAGTAAATGGGCAAATGAACAGAACAAGCATTTCTAAAAAGAAGAACAATTAACCAATAATTATATGAAAAAACATGTTCAACATCCTTAGCCATCAGGAAAATGCAAATCAAAACTACATTGAGATTTCATTTCACCCTGTAAGAATGGTTATCCAGCATTGTTGGCAGTAAAAGTAATACTTATACTCTTCTGGTGAGAATGTAACTTAGTCTAGCAATTAAGAAAGTTAATATGGAAGTTTCTCCAAAGTTTAAAAGTAGAACTGTGATATGATCCCCTATATCACTCATTGGTATATTGCAAAGGAATCAAAATCAGCATTCAATAAGAAGATATCTGCACACCCATATTTATCATGGCACTATTCATAATGGCTGAGTTATACAATCAGCCTAGAGACTTGTTGACTGGTGAATAAAGAAAATGTGTTACATATACACAATGGAATTTTATTTATCCATAAAGAAGAATGATCTGAACAAAAAAATGGATTGATCTGAAGGCAAAATAAGCCACACTCAGAAGTACAATTGTCATATGTTTTCAAAGATCCTGTAAAAGTGGAAAGGAGACTATTAGAAAGGAGCAAGGGGATCAAAGGAGGGAGTGCAAAGGGAGGTATGAGGATAATGAAGGATGGATGTGATCAAAATATGTTATGTACATATATAAAATTATCACAATACACATTACTTTGTATAATTAATATTCCAGAAATATTAAAACATTGTTATGTGGCTACTGACTGTTATTGTAAATAAAATTTTCTAAGGGAAAAAAGACTGACCTCCAAAAATAGAAGAGACTTAGGAAAACCTGTATTTTTTTTTTAAATTAAACACAGCATTCCTGAAAAAGCAAGAAAATATAAAATAAAAGTTATCCTTGGAAATCAAATCTAAGATCTGATTCTGATCTTGGACAATGAGTTGTAAGACTGATCACCGAACGTAAGAACAGTGACTTTTTATATCTTATTCTGGCTCCGGGATGAAGGCTTTTGATTGAGTTTTTATATCTCAAACTTGCAAAATTCAAGGTCATACAAGTTTTTTCCTTAGTTATATTAACTGGTTGTTCACACTTTGTTATTACTTGTCTTTCTACATTGTTATTACAAAATAATTTGTTAATAAATTAGAAAACAAGACCAGGCATACTTGTGCCAATGAAAGAAAGAGATAAATTATCAACAGTTTCTTTCTTAGAGATTAACTATAAATTTTAAAAAAACTTTAATAATAAGCTAAATAATTAATGCCTCTTAAAAGAAATGAGTACAAACCAGTCTCTTAAGGAAGTCTTTTAATTATTAATAAATTACATTAAGAACAATCTCCAGCTACAGAAAATGTAAATATTGACTCCAGTCTATAGTGCTTCTCAAAAGGATGAAATGGGGAGTGGAGTCCAAGGGGGTACTCAAAAGAACTCTCCAAGCTTGTCAGAGTTTTACATATAAGTTAGCAGAGCATCAATGGTTTGGACTGGGGAATCAATTTTGCTAGTACTTATCTACAAAACAACCCAACCCAAACTCACAATTGAGGAAGAATACAAGTTAAGTGAGCAGAGGGAAGTTTGTTTGCCTAGGATCCTAGCTTTTGAACTGTGACAAGTTGTAGATTTTTATGACAACTTCTAATACTCATTGGTTAAAAAAATCAAGTCAAGTACCATGATAGTCATGGCCGGTCTGTATCCCACAAACTTAGGAGGCTGAGGCTGAGGATTGTGAGTGTAACATCAGAGGCAGCCTGAACAACTTAATGAGACCCATCTCAAAAAACTATATATATAAAAGGGGCTAGGGGTGCAGCTAAGTGGTATAACACTTGTCTAGCTTGTGGGAGGCCCTGGTTTAACCTAATACTGAAAAAGGAAAGTACTAGGAGCATATGTGATTTGAATATTGACCTCCGAGGATACCCCAAGCTTCTCAGTGCCTTGCAATAATCATTCATATCTGCAGATACTTTGCAACTGAACAAGAATGTGGCCAAAACTAAAGAAAACACCCCCTAAGGGACAGAAAATGATGTTCATGTAAAGTAGGATAATAATTGGCATTAATTTATAGGCTTTTATTCAATATTTGATAATAAAGTTTTGTTGGAATAAGTAATACACATTTCTACTCTAACTACTGCTTCTACTGTCACTGAAACTACTACTGAAAATACCAGAAAATTTTCTTCAAATTAAAACATGGTAGGAAAAGCAGGCTAAGTGTAATAGAGCCCACCTGTAATCCCAGTACCTGGGAGGTTAAGGCAGGAGGATTCAGAATTCAAGACAAACTTTGGCTATTTAAGGAAACTCTGTCTCAAAAGCAAATAAATAAAATATTAGAGACATGATCACATAAAACTGATAAATGCAGACCTGTTCAATTTAACTCAGTTCCTAACCAGCATTGCACTCCAGAAAACCATTTGACTTAGAGTCTTTCATAGTACAATTTGGAAGCTCTCCGTGATGACATTTAATGCCATACAATTGTGTTATAAGATAAAAATGAATATATTTTAGGAGATCAATGTTACTCAGAAGCTGAGTCGGCATGTTAGGCAAGTCAGGGAGGCTTCACTGGGAGACCGGCAGCTACCTTCCTGGTGCAGCAGATACCACTTCAATTCATTTGAGTTTAACACATAAAATAAATTATATGAGATACAGAACTTATAGTAGAGAATGCAGAAAAATTTAATAAGGATAGTACACCTTTGAGATGGAGAAGCGGGAAGTAGGAAAGAGCTACTGCCCAGCCCCAAATTTAAATGTGATTTTTATAGTGGAATTTGAGCCCTCAGAGGAGGAAAGGAACATTCTTGGGGTCTATGACTGGGATGGACTGTTGGACTCCGCAGTGTCTTCTAAGGAATAGGACCATAAGTAGACATTTCCAGAAGGGTTAGGAATCCAGATTTGGATGATATTGTTTAGGGCATAAACTCCACTGAACAATGCCATTTTCATTTGCTAGGGGTGGCTGAGTTTCACATAGTCCTTACCAACTTTCATGGCTAAAGGCAGAAATGATTTTAGTTCTCTGGTCTGTCCCTTGGCCAAGTGAAAGCTAACTAACCAGCCTCACAATTAACACTAGTGTTTTTGTTTGACTGTATTACAAGCTAAAGAACCAATGAAAAATATCAGTTACCTGTCTATTGAGAAAAACTAACTATTGATGAATGGATACAGGAAAAATAAATTAAGAAGAAAACAAATTGCTAAAACAATCCAACAAATATGAAAACCAGGCTTGGTAACTGAATAGTGGCAAAGAAAATTCATTAATGAAGATAGTTTGTATCTGCACATGTTTATGTGATGGTTCAAGTGCAAGGACTTTTGAGCGAGACTTATCTAGGCTATACAGAGATATAGAAGTCTTAGACTCCTAGCTCTGCTACTTATTATATATGTGAAGGTGGACAAGTATCTTAAACCTGGTTAACCTCAAATTCTACATTTGTAATAATAACAATATTTTATTCTGCCCTTCATTAATTCATTCAACAACTATTTATTGACAAAATGCTGTGTGATAGAGTATTGTGGATTTTCCCAAGACTGACATAAATTCATGTCAAGGGAATCTTTAAGGCAGAGTTTAAAAATTAGGAGGCAAAAATGGAAAGTGAACACATACTTTCAAGTGTAATGAATATGAGAAAAGAGAAAATGAAGATCTTGCTGTTGTTGTTAGGTGACATGGAGTCAGGTCTGACTCATAGTGACAACATGTACAACAGAATGAAATACTCCCCAATACTGTGCCATGCAGGCATTATGTGAGTGTTTCTTTTCTATCCATAGAGTTTTCAATAGCTGATTGTTTGGGGATTACTTAAGGAGTGGGCTGCCACTCCTTCTCCCATTTTTGTGTTGTTGGGGATTGAACCCAAGGCCTCAGAGGGTGAAGAACAGCACACTATCAATTGAGCTAAACCCAATCCCAGAGGATCTTGCAATAAAATAAAATAGGATTATTATGAGGATTAACAAGAGAGATATCATAGATAATTATCACAATATAGTGTCTGTCAATGAATGTTATTTTTGTGCTTTGAAAATAAATAGAATAGCTGGGCACGGTGGTACATGCCTGTAATCCCAGCAGCTTGGGAGGCGGAGGTGGGAGGATCGCAAGTTTGAGACCAGAGGTAGTCTGCATAATTTAGTGAGACCCTGTTTCAAAAAAACTACACACACACCAAAAAAAAGGCTGGGGGCTCAACTCAGTGGTCCAGCACTTCCAAAGCATGCAGGCATGAGGCCCTGGGTTCAACCCCCAGTACCAGGGGAAAAAAGAAAGAAAAGAAAAGAAATAGAACAGTGTCAAATCTAAAAAATATATTTGAGTGGTTCCAGATTAGATGAAACCCCATGTTACCTATTCATCTGACTCACAAGAAGAAACCTTGCAAAGAATAAGCAATTTCTGATTACTCATGTTTAGTTTCCATATATGATTAAAAGAATCTGACTTTATAAAGTGAGAAATGTAAACCTGGATAAATATAAATTATGACTTTTCAAGAGAACTGTATGTTATGGTCATATATTTATCAAGGAAAAATAAAAAACCAAAAAAATACCAATAGGAGCAAAAGTCCATAACTGAAAAATAAATAAAGGCAGGGTGATAGATTAGATCAGAAATTCTAGGATTTATTTAAGTGATTGAACATTTACATTTAAGAATGATATTGCATCTTTTATTGTTTCCCTTTTGGCAAAACAAAGA
>VMDO01030846.1:0-20777 GCA_007922755.1 Pedetes capensis
GCAATATGCCTTTTACTATAAAGAAATTTTAATTTAAAATATAGGCTGAGTAGTGGTAGAGCACTTGCAAAGCATGTGTGAGGCTCTGGATTCAATGTTCAGTACTGCAAACAAAAACAAAAACAAACAAACAAAAACCCTACATAACAATTAAAAGCTAATATTAATGGCAAAGCTTTGAGAACATAAAATTTCTTGAAAATATTGTATACAGTAAAACTATTTACATATGATATACATGCAAAGTAACATTTTAAGCAAATTAAATTATTTTAATTCTTATGATGGAAATTAATAGAGGAATACTCCTTGATAATCTGCAGATAGTACTGTGTCTTCTAGATACCCTAAGCCCCAACCCCTGAATTAGTATGAAAACCGCAGTTCTATAATGTTCTATTCCATACCAACTTATGGAGTATGAAGCTAAAGTAGTCACATATGTTTTGGGGAAAATGAGAGGAATTAAGTTTAATAATATTACATAGTTGCAATCTTTCCTTTTATTTTCTGCTTCATTTTTATTTTGTTTTCTTTTTGTTGTGTTTCATTTTGTTTGAGACAGAGTCTCACTGTGCTGCCCAGACAAGCATGTAACCTTGGGTTCAAATGTTCCTTCTGTCTCAGCCTCTTGAGCAGCTGGGACTACAAGTGGATACCTCCTAGCCTGGTGGATGCAGTATTTTATCAGAAGAAAGTAGAAAAGAAATGAGATAATTTAAGCTAGAATAAAAAATATCCCAGGCAAATAGAGAAATCTCAGTAAGATTTCTTTTACTACATGCTCTAATGGGTTGACCCTAACTCCCTTAAGTCTTTGGGCTGTTCCTGCCAGATATTGAAATTTTGTACTGAACACAGTGGCACACATATATAATTCCAGTTACTCAGGAGGCTTAAATGGGAGGATATCTGAAACTAGGAGTTTAAGATGAGCTTGGGAATCATAGTGAGACCCTGTTACCAAGAAAAAACAAAGGAAAGTAAAATCAAAAAAATAAAAAGAAGAAGAAGGAGAAAAAGCAGAAGAAAAGGAAAGAAAAAGAAAAGAAATGAAAGGAAGAAAAGAAAAAGTTGTAATCTAATTTTCCATACTTTTTTCTCCCCTACTGAATCAGATTTACTAGAGAAGGAAATTACTGGAGTATATCATGCTGAAAGGGTACTGCACTACTGGAAGCATGTTTTTGAGAATGAAAACCCAATTGTAGAATCTATCAAATATAATAAAAACCAACATATTTTTGCCAATGCTACAGCCGTAGTGAAGATCCTTGCTCAGGCAGTCCCTCTTTTAAGCCTGTTAAAAGACAAAAGACAAAATTACAAGAATAAACCAAGGGATTTTGGGGGGGAAGGGATGATGTTGCAGGTTTCAATATATATCCCAGGGGTTGTCCTGAAACTCAATGATCTTTTTGCCTCAGCCTCCTAAATGTTGTTGTTGTTGGGTGCTGTGGACTCAGGTCCATCTCATAGTGAAGCTATGTACAGCAGAATGAAACATTCCCCGATTCTGTGCCAGGCACACAATCTCATTTATGTATAAACCCATTGTTGCAGACACTGTGTCAATCCATCAGGTAGAGGGTTTTCCTTTCTTTCATTGATCTGCCACTCTCCCAAACATGATGTCCTTCTCCAGGGATTGGTCCTTCCTGACAACATGTCCAAAATACATAAAACTCAGTCTTGCTTCTAAGGAGCACTCCAGTTGCACTTATTATAGGACAGATCTGTTGATTCTTCTGGAAGTCCATGCTATATTCAATATTAATCTCCAGCACAATGATTCAAAAACATTATTTCTTCTCCTATATCCCTTGTTCAATGTCCAGCTTTGACAACCATATCATGTGACTGAAAGTACCATGGCGTGAATCAGACACACTTTCATCTTCAATGTGACATCTTCACTTTTCAGTACTTTGAAGAGATCTTTGCCACAGGTTTTCCCAATGGCCTTTCACTGTATCTCTTCAAATTCTGTACTCAGTAAATAATCCAAGAAGCTGGACTTCATGAAGCAGAATGTGGCATCAGGATTTGAGGAAGACTCATTAACAGCCTGTGTAGTTCAGATGACACAACTTTGCTTGCTGAAAATGAAGAGGATTTGAAACATTTGCTAATAAAGATAAAAGAACATAGCCTTCAGTATGGATTGTGACTCAACATCAACAACAACAAAAATCCTTACAACTAGATCAGTAAGCAACTTCACAATAAATGGAAAAAAGATTGAGGTTGTACAAGATGTTTCTTTACTTGGTTCTACAAACACCAGGGGATGCAGTAGTGAAAAAATCAAAAGACGCATTGCATTGGGAAAATGCTCCTAAATAATGGGATTAAAATGTGCACTATCATGCACAGTTAGTTTTGCAGATCGTAATTTGCTTTATTTCTGATTCCAGAATTGGGTAGCAGTGTGGACCAAAAATGATAAAGAATTATGTGCCCCACCACAGGTTCCCCCAGCCCTACAGCCAGAGAAAAGAAAGTGACATGCAAAAAATGAAAGTGAGTTACAGCAATAGCCCTATCAGTTACAGTTTGAGTTTGTCTTACTTTTTTACATTTTTCATATTTCTTTACATTTGGCTCCTTATGATTGACACAGACTCATCTCCTTGTTTCAAGAGGAAGTAACAGTATATTTACACCTGAAGCTAGGTTACAATTCACTATCTATGGAGAAACCTTTAGGACAGTATATTCAAAAGTAGTTTTAAGCCAAACTTAATTAAGTCCTATAGATACAATAATGCATATGTCTTTTTCCTTAAAGTAATTTTAGTCCAGCAAAGTTAACTACCTATGTCCGCAAATGGCTGTAACTCAAAACAGAGATAAAAAACCCTATGGTAGAAGAGAAAATCATACATTAGGTGAGGAAGAAAGGAAATGTAATTATGTCCAAACTGGGTAATGAAAAATTTAGTGCATACAGATAATTCCAATAAACATTCACCTACTACTCCAAGAAAGCCCAGTCATTTAAATATTACAGAATATACTCTTGCTTATTTCTATTTCATTTACCAGATAAAGCCTTTAAAAGTAAGTGCAAAATGAAGAGAGTGGGTGATGGATGAGGAGACATTTTTGAGTACTCACTTTGTGCAGAAGGCTGCCTTGGGAAGCATGCTTTGCAAAGCCGAAAAGCAGGTGTACATTCTTTTGTACTAAAAATAGTGCAGGCAGTTAAATCAAGTGGTCAGCATCATGCTAAAAGCAGTTGGCTTTTCAAATGAAGAAGCGTCCATATGAAGTTTAAAAGTATTGAGAACTGAGTTTGAGTTCTTATTTCTCCTTCACTTCAGTGTCATGAAATTGGACAAATTATCTACTTTCTTTGAATTCCAGTAGGAATGTAAAATTCACTGAAATAAGAATAAAAGCTAGTGTAAAATAATAATTCTTTACAACCGGGTCAAAATGATGACCCAGTGGCCAAGCATCTTGGCACATGCCTGTAATTCCAGTGACTCAGGAGGCTGAGGCACGAGGATAACAGGTTGGAGGCCAAAGGCAGCCTGCAAAACTTACCCAGAACCTGTCTCAAAATTTGAAAAAGGGGAGGCTGAAGGTGTGAGTCAGTGGTAAAGCACTTGCCTAGCATGTGCAAGGTCCTGAGTTCAATTCCTAACATTGCAAAAAATATGATCCAGTGTTACTAGTTGAATCTAAGACATCAAAAAAAAAAAAAAAGAAAAAGAAAAAAAGAAACTACTATGTTCAATAGAAGGCTGAGAAGGAAGATAAATGTAAGTTTTCTTTAAATGACAACTTCTGAAGACAAGGGGAAGGTCAGGTAATGTGTTTACTGGTCATTCCTATTATTAATAGACAAGGAAATGAGCCAGAAACTTTCAGTTACATCATAAATTCTGCACGACCTTTACTGGATCATACAACTAGCACCAATGTCCTGGTTTCTAACATGAAAGGTAAGGGAAAAATCTCTAAATCTACTTTACTTCTCAACTTTAGTAATAATAAATAACAAATTTGATGAGTTGAGTAAGTACTTTATGGATGTTATATACTGTCATTGAGAATAATGAATATCTGAATCTTAGAAGACAGCAGAATCTGAACTAGGAGACAAATAAGCACTGACTCATAATTTGAAAGTGAGAGGCCATAATGTATTAAAATTCCATTGCAGTGGCTTTGGCTTTATCTCAGACATATGAGGAGCTTGGAAGCCAACATTCCCATCCTTATAAGAAGAAAACCCTGGACAAACTCAGCAATGATAACTTTTCTGGAATATATGAGAGAGCTGAGAATTTAGGGCAAGCTGCCATCCCCAAATTTGAAGAGACAGACTTCTCTAGAGAGCCAACTCAAACATTCACTTCCCTGGAAACCTGGGATAAACATTAAACTAGAACATTTGCTGAATTACTAGAGGCTGAGTGTGAGTGATCTGGGAAGTTACAGTGGTAGAAAGGTACCCACACTCTCATAGGTTATATGTCCAGGCTTTCACAGGAACAAGAATACTGGAAAAGTTCCTCTCATCCCCTAGTTGGGGAGGAGGAAGGGTCGTTGTTGTTGTTAGGTGCCGTCGAGTCGAGTCCGACTCATAGCGACCCTATGTACAGGAGATCCAAACACTTGCTGATTCTGTGCCAGGCAAATGATCTTATTTATGTTTAAGCCCATTGTTGCAGACACTGTGTCAATCCATCTGGTGGAAAGTTTTCCTCTTTTGCGTTGACCTGTCACTCTTCCAAACATGATGTCCTTCTCCAGGGATTGTTCTCTCCTGACTACACATCTGAAATATGTAAAACGCAGATTGGCCATTCTTGCTTCCAAGGAGCACTCTGGTTGCACTTCCTCTAGGACAGATTTGTTGGTTCTTTTGGCAGTCCATGGTATATTCAATAGACATCTCCAGCACCACAATTCAAAAGCATCAATTCTTTTCCTGTCTCCCTTGTTCAATGCCCACCTTTCACAACCATTTGATGTGACTGAAAATACCATGGCATGAGTCAGACGCACCTTTGTCATCAATGTGACATCTTTGCTTTTCAATACTCTAAAGAGATCTTTTGCCACAGCTTTTCCTAGAGAAATGCGTCTTTTGATTTCTTCATTGCTGCTTCCAGGGGTGTTGATTATAGAGCCAAGCAAAGAAAAATCTTGGACAACCTCAATCTTTTCTCCATTTATTGTGAAGTTGCATGCAGACCCAGTCATAAGGATTTTTGTTTTGTTGATGTTTAGTGCCTTCCACCCTGGGGGCCTCATTTTCCGGCACTATATCTGACAGTATCTCTTTGCTATTCATAGGGTTTTCAATGGCTAGTTGTTTCGGGAGTGGCTCGGCAGGTCCTACTCCCTGGAGGAAGGGTAGCCATTGTGAAATCCACTCAGACCTTTATTTCTTATAGAACAAATGGTTTACTAAACTCTAGGAGGTCGGACAACACCAGCTGACACCAAGGCAAAGCCATTCAAGCTGAGTGAAGGAAACTCTGCTCTTCAATAGTCTCTCTGTGTCACTAAAAGAAAACATAAAGATTAAATTTACAATGAAGAAGACCTCAAGGACAATGACTGGGGACAATGAAGGATAACTATTACAGTGAGGAAAGAATTAGAAGACAGGGAGCAAAAAGCTCTAACCCTAAACAAAGAACAAAAAGCACTATGAAGGCCACATCCCTCCATCATAGGCCCAACATGCACTCCACAGACTAAGATTTGATCAGAAGATTGGAGAAAGCTTCTGCTTCCTCACATTCTACCACTGTCATGATAATAGACCTCTAGAAGCAGGGAACCATGGATTCCAGCTGGGATCTAGAAGTAGTAACCATGGATTCCAGTAGCTAGAGACAGAATTTATCCAAGGAGTTGTATAAAGGAAAGCTCCATACCAAGAGGGCATATGGAAGAAAAAGGAATTTGAAACTTCTTATCTCCATAACTATAATCAATACTAAACACAACCCAGTTCCTGGCCAGAATAAAAGAAGTCCCCAGACCAAAGGTCTATTTAACTCAGTATTTATCATCCTTTATAACATGTCTAGATTTCAGAAAAAAAAATTCAAAAAAAAAGTCTGAAGACAAAACGAATCAGCAGAACCAAAGCCAGTCATGATTAGTATGCTGATATTGTTGTTAGGTGCCATTGAGTTGGTGTCCAACTCATAGCAACCCTATATACAGCACGCAAAATGGTATTGTTAGTGCTTCTCTGCTATTCATAGGGTTTTCAATGGCGGATTGATTTTTGGGAGTGGGTTGCCAGGTCCTTCTCCCAAGCCTGCAGCACCTGGTGTTCCCAGGTGGTCTCCCATCCAAGTACTAACCAGGCCTGACCCTGCTTAGCTTCCAAGATCTGATGGGATCAGACACAGTGGTATGGCTACAGGCATGATTAGTGTAGTAAGGCTGTAGTGGAAAAATGAACATGATTCAAAGCCAGAGGTGTAGTATTAGAAAATGTGAAACATCATCAAAGGCAAACTGTAGAAACTAGAAAAAAATAGTAACATTCAAGAAAAAATCCTTTCAGAAGTTCCCTTAAGTAAACTTGCAAGATTGAGGAAATAGATAGACATAAATTTTCTAAAGTAAAATGTAAATTGAAGTTCCTAACAAACACCAAACCATCTTGTAGATCAAAGAAGCTCAAAGGACAGTAAGCAGAATAAATGCACACACAAACACACACTAATCCAGGACTAGATAATTTCATTGGTAAACTTGCTGTGGTTTTAGTGTTTGTGTTCCCTCCAAAATTCACATTGAAAATTAATAGCCAATTAATATTGATAACAGGTGGGGCTTTCATAAGATGATTAAGTCATGAGAGTAGACCCCTTATGAATGGAATTAGTTGCTCTTACAAATGAACTAGATGGAAAGATTTTGTTCCTTTTGCCCCTCTACTTTTGGCCATATGAAGGCATAGCATTCTTGCTCTCCAGAAAATGAAATATTTAAGGTTCCATTATAGAAGCAGAGTGCAGATGCTAGCTAACAATCAAACATGCTGGTGCCTTGACCTTGGACTTTTCAGCCTCTAGAACTGTAAGAAAATAAATTCATGTTCTCTACAAATTACTCATGTCAGGTATTTTCTTATAGCAGCCCAAAGACTAAGACAAAACTCTACTAAATTTTTTAAGGAATAAATAATATCAATACTACACAGTCATTTCCAGGCAATATAAGTGGACAGAACATGCCCTAGCACATTTTATGATGGCAGTATTAACAATATACTAAAACCAAAGGAGGAAATGAAGAAAGGGAAACAATAGGCCCTTATCACTCATGAACATAGATATAAAAACCTTTAACAAAGTATTGTCAAATTTAATCTAACAACATATTAAAACCATTATGCACCATGGCCTATTAGAGTCCATCCAAGGATGCAATCTTGGTTTAACATTTATAAATCAGTTGATTTATTTTGACATATTAACAGACTAAAGAAGACAAACATATGACCTTACTAATTAATGCAGAAAAGTGCTCAGTGGTATGCAATACCATTCATAAAAATCCTGAAAAATCTAGAATAAAAGGTAGTGTTTTAACCAAATAAAAGGTAGATATGAAAAACCTACAGCTAACATCATGTCTAATGTTGAAAGTCTGAATGACTTCACCATTAGGTCAGGCACAAGAAACAGTTATCTTACCACTCTTATTCAGCATTTTATTAGAAGTACTTGTTAGTCCAGCCAGGCAAGAGAAGTAACTAGGTTTTATGAATTAGAAAGGAAAAATTAAAACTGCTTTACTTGCTGAGAACATAAATATATATGGAGAAAACCACAAATAACATATGGGGAGGAAGCCAACCAAGAAACAAAATCTTGGAACTAATATTAAGCTTAGTAACGGCACAGGTTGCAAGGTAAATATACAAACCTCGATCACTTCCCCATATACCAACAGTAAAACAAATGGAAATTAAAGTTTAAAACAAGCACATACACAATTCATAATGACATCAACAAAATGAAGTACCTATGTACAAAATTAACAAAGTATGTATAGATTGGGAGGAGGATGTGGCAACCCACTCCCAAAAATCAATCCACCATTGAAAACCCTCTGAATAGCAGAGAAGCACTGACAATAGTGTTTTTCCTGTTGTACATAGGGTCAATATGAGTCAAATACAGACTCAATAGCACCTAACAACAACAACAACAATGTATAGGATACACAAGTGGAAAACTAGTAAGCACTTATTTAAAAAATCAAGGAGGATTTAAATAGAGAGGTTGTCCATGATTTTGGATCAGAAAACCCAATGTTGTTAAAACATCAATGTATCTCATCTTCCTCTACACAATCAATACTTTGTCAAATTTTCAGCTGTTTTGTAGATAATGACAAACTGACTAAAATTTATATGAAAAAGGAAATGAACCTGAAAAACCAACGTGGTACTCAAAAAGAACAATGTTAGGGGAATAAAATTACCCAACTTGAAAACTTACTATAAAACTCTAATAACTATAACAGTGTAGTATGTAACACATCAATGGATCAAATTAGAGAAACTCAATCTTAGCTATTGTTGTTGTTAGGTGCCATCAAGTCTGTATCGGACACATAGCAACCATATGTACACCAGAGAAACACTATTGTCGTGCTTCTCTGCTGTTCATAGGGTTTTCAATAGTGGATTGACTTTGGGGAGTGGGTCACTGCGTCCTTCTCCCAAGCCTACAGCACCTCGTGTTCCCAGGCAGTCTCGCATCCAAGTACTAAGCAGGCCTGACCCTGCTTAGCTTCTGAGATCTGACAGATCAGACACCACAGTGGTAAGGCTACAGGTCAACAACAACAACAACAACAAAAGGAAGACCCTCTACTAGATGGATTAGCATAGTGGCTCTCCTAAACATGATGTCCTTCTCCAGGGATTGTCCCTACTGACAACATGTCCAAAATAAGTAAGACGCAGTTTAGCCATCCTTGTTTCCAAGAACACTCTGGTTGTATTTCTTCTAGAATGGCTCTGTTGGTTCCTTTGGCAGTCCATGATGGTATATTCAATATTCATCTCCAGAACCATAATTCAAAAGTGTCAATTCTTCTACTGTCTCTCTTATTCAATGACCAGCTTGCATAAGCACACAATGCAAGTGGAAATATCATGGCATGATTCAGGCACACCTTCATCTCCAATGTGACATCTTTACTTTTCAACACTTTAGAAAGGTCCTCGCAACAGCTTTTCTCAATGCAATGTGTCTTTTGATTTCTTGACAGCTGCTTCCATGGGTGTTGATTGTAGAACCAAGTAAAGCAATAGTTTGGACAACCTCAATCTTTTCTCTATCTATCATGAAGCTGCATACTGACCCAGTTGTAAGGATTTTTGTTTTCTTGATATTGAGGAACAATCCATGAAGGTTGTGTTCATTGATATTCATCAGTAAATGTTTCTAATCCTCTTCTCTTTACACAAGCAAAGTGGTGTCATTTGAATAACACAAGTTGTTACTGAGTCTTCCTCCAATCCTGGTGCCATGTTCTTTCTCATAAGGTCCAGATTCTCAGATTATTTGCTTAGCACAGAGATTGAAGAGATATGGTGAAAGAAGACAGCCCTGCCACACACTTTTCTTGACTTTAAACCAGGCAGTGTTCCCTTGTTCTGTTCCAATAACTGCCTCTTGATTCATATACAGATTCCTCATGAGTATAATATAAGTGCTCTGGTACTCCCATTTTTGCCATGTTATTCATAATCTTTTAGTGCCAGAAAATAGGGAAATACACATAAATAAAAACTATTCTGTATGACAATGTGACACAGGAACTAACTTAAAGAATTCCCAATGAGAAATCCTGGAAAATTTTGAGCAACAAAATAAAAATGTTTTATTATTTTGGCTCATTTTTTCTGGAAGTGCAAGATCTAGATAAATAAATTAAATGGTACTAGATTATGAACCAAAGCATAAAATAAACATCCATTTGTCTATAGTGATATAAATAGATGATCAAATAGATAAACAAATAGGAGATATACACAAATTTCCCATGCAGAAGGCCTTCAAATAATTTATGTAAATACTCTGCCCTCAAGGAGGCGTAGCATAACTCCCTGTTCTTTAAGTTTGGGCTATACATCGTGACTTCCATCTAAACAGTATAGTATCAGAAAAGAGAAAAGGACTAAGTTTACATTGGAGAAACTTGACAAATACTACCTACATCCATGTGACCAAGGTCGACATCAACTATGATAATTCATTTCTATCATATGCTCTCTTGATATGATGTAATGAAAATGTCACTTTACTTGAGTGTTTTTTTCTCCCCCAAATCCATAACCAATATCTAACTCTGAGAAGAAATCACATAAATGTAAATTGGAGGAAATTCTACAAAATGTTGGAAAAGCATTTGTAGAAAATATCAAGATCATAAAAAACAGGCTAAGCAAAAGTCATAAACCAGATAAAGCTAGAGAGATGACAATATATAATGTGGTATCCTAGATAAGATTCTGGAATAGGCAAAGAATATTAGAACAAAAACTAACAAAATGCAAATAAACTGTGAAGTATGTTTAATAGTTTTGCTGAATTCTTAGTTGCAACAGAGGTAATATGTAAATAATAGGGGAAACTGGGTGTGGATTATATGAAAATTCTGCACTATCTTTGCAATTTATCGTAAATATAAACCCCTCCTAAAATTTAAAAAGTCTACTTAAATAAAAAAAGTATTTAAGAGCTTTGGAGATGAGTAAATACATGAAGAAGAATGGGGAGGGTAAGCACGTCTCCATGAGAAGGCTTGGATGTCCACGTCTTGGATGTGTACTAAGATTCTTAGGTTTCTCTCCCTCTGTATGTGCACCTGCTTCACTCTGAAGCATCTACTAATCCCTAACTTTACCTAATAAACTTCAAACTGTTTCACTCCAGAAAAAAAGTGAATGGGGTGGGTAATATGGGGCTTCGGAGTCTGAAGATGGGCATCATTGTTAAAGTGACATTTAAACAAAAACCTGTAGGGGGTTAGAGAATTAGTCTTACATATTTTTAAGGAAGAGTGTCACAGACACCAGTTGATAAGCAGCATCAATGAAGAAGCCTAAGGTAAAAGTGTACTTCACCTTCTAAAGCAATAGGAAGCAGGTCAATTGTAAGTGCAGCATAGGGATCAAGGGAAGGCATGGAGCACAGAAGTTAGAGAAGAGGCCACAAAGGTAAGTGGTTGTTGTATTAGTCTATTTTTCATTTCCACAACAAATACCTGAGGCATGTTACTTTATAAATAAAAATGTTTTATTATTTTGGCTCATTTTTTCTGGAAGTGCAAGATCTAGATACCTTATCTGGAAATGGCCTTCTTGCTGACAGTGTCCCAAGGTGACACAGAGTCATAACAAGAGGCAAGGAGTGTGTGTGTGTGTGTGTGTGTGTGTGTGTGTGTGTGTGCATGCGTGCACGCGCATGCATGAATATCTCTCTTTTGTCTTCAGATCTCTCTCTTCTTATAAAGATACCATGATGGAATCCTGGAGCCTGTACTCAAATGAACTTATCTAATTTTAATCACTTAACAAAGAAATCACTGCTAAAAACTATAGTAGGATTATATTGCTACTTTATTAGTACCTATTAATGGGCATTAAATTTCTATACATATCAGGGCATGGGGGTTGCTCTAATTATATCCAAACTGTAGCAGTTGTGGAGGGACAAATGATGTAGTACATTGTAGTCTGTTACTTTCAGTATAATACTGAGTCATTGTTAACTTTTGAGCAAAAGACATATCAAGAAATTTCAGTATTGAAAGCATCTCCCTGATTCTGGCACAGAAAAATAAACATTAGTAGGAAATGAGTGAAATCTCAATGAAGACTTTAAACAAGAGTTAGTTAATAGAAACACATCAATGTAACTTCTCAGTGTTGACAAACGTAATATGGAGGAGTATATAAGATGTTAATATTTGGGGAAATTGAGTGAATGTATGCAGGATCTGTATGTTCTATCTTTGCAACATTTCTATAAATGTGAAGTTATTTCAAAATAAAATTGTTAATTAAGAACACAAATTTCATATGAAAGGAGAGATCAATTGTTCCAGCCAGAGGCTTGAAACCACCTAACTCCAATCTTTGATATACCAGAAATACAGGTTTCATTTCATACAGAAGGATGGCCAGAGACTCAGTCCAAAAATTGCTTTGTGTACAGCAGCGGAGGGAATCTCTCCTGAGATGCAGATCAAGAGAGGAGGTTCTGAATATGTAGCACAAGGGAAGATGGAATTGTGTCAGTCATAAGTATGCAAACTTTCAAAGACTATGCAAAATGAAAACAATAGAACTCATACAGAATGCTTGCCACACATTCAGTAAAACATCAGGATCTGTGAGTAGGGGGAAATATGCCCAGAACAGAGAAATGTTAGCTATCCCTTAATTTGTTGACACTTCATTACATTTCTCTACTGAATTCAGATACTCAGTAAACATGGAGAGGGTGACTTTTTTATCATTTGACATTCCCACGGTCTAATTTGTGGCCTTGGAACTGTAACATTTTAGTATAGATAATTTGTCTTACCCATTTTGTTATTAGGTGCCATGGAGTCTGACTCATAAGGACCTTATGCACAACAGACCAAAACACTCCCCCACACCGTGTCATGCCCAGCTTCTCTGCTATTTATAGGGTATTTAATGGCTGATTGTTTCAGGAGTGGGCTACTTGGTCCGTCTCCCAAGCCTATAACATACAATATTCCCAGGCGGTCTCCCATCCAAAGACTAACCAGGCCCAACCCTGCTTAGCTTCCGCGATCTGATAGGATCAAATGCCAGATAATATTGGGATAATACTAGAATAGTAGTTAAAAAGCAGGGATTTAAAAAATGGATGGGCATTGACAGTTCTTCCAGAGCTTCATCTCCTCCATGTCTCACAAGTATAATTAAATTGTCACTTCCTTGAGGTTTCAAGCTATTCTGCATTCATTCCAATCACTTGTTCCGCTTTAGGGAGGGCATCTTCCTCTTGGAATCCCTTCTTTCTATGCTACATTGGTCTGATTTCTTATTACTCACCATTTAGCACTAAGCAAATAATGTCATTTGCACTAATACATAATTGATATTTAACTATGGAGGATATGGGTGGAGTTTTTTAATCAGAGAAAATCAGGCAGATGTTTCTGTTCAGCTTCAATGACATCCTCATTTCTAACAGTGCAAATCCTTTCCAGAGAAGATGACTCATCCAATTGAATTCACACTCATGTGTGGTATCATGCATAAGTGGATGACTGACCACTGCTGCTTTTATTTTCTACATACCATGTCCCTATTAGCCTTACCTTGGGGTAAAAAGGAAATATTCTAACTTACAAAGTGATGGCTTATGAAAACTGTATGAATGACTTCACATTTTTTTACAAAAAGGGATACTTCCTTTAGAATCGTATTAACTTATTCTCAGGAACCCTGAAGATCCTGAAAGACACAAATGGGCTTCACATTACTTCAGTGTTTTTTTAAACGTTTATTAATAATTCAAAATGTGCTAAGGGGTGTTTCTGGGACTCAGCAATATACTTCAGTAGATACTTCCAAATATCTTATATGGTTGCTTAATATTTATGATGCTTCTACATTGTGTTCTCACCTTTATAAAATATAATGACCCTGGATCTCTTCCATGGAACATTACTTGCTTCACAATAAATGAATGTATATAAAAAGCTGGACTTAGTAGCTTAAGTTTTAGATCATCCAATTCATCTTTTATAAGATTATTATCTTAAAGCAATGTGTAGAATACAGAAAAAACTAAGCCTATCTAGTCTTAATGAACATAAGACCTTATATTTTTAATGCTTTATAAATTATAAATCATGTTTTCATAATTTAACTTTTTAAGCCTTACAAGAACTTTGAGACATAGTTAAAACAGATGTGCTATCTCCATTTTATAGATGAGTCCATTCCTAAGAGATGAGTCAATTTAGATAAATGTCATAACTTCCCAAACTCACAAATGTTAAACAGCAAAATAAGAATAATCACAAAAAAACCTCTAGTCATAGACATTTGATCTAATAAGCAGTTTCAGTCTACAAAACTTTGAATACAATAACTGATACTAATATGAAAATTGTATTCCTGTCTTCTTTCCTTGGACTCTGAAACAGAACTTAAGGTAATTTTGTAATAATTGTACCTTCCTATCCATATATTATAAATTATTTGTAAGCACATTCACTTGTTTTCATAACACTGTTAAAAACTACGTATATGCAGGCATGGTGGACTGTGTCTGTAACTCCAGTTACTTGGGAGGCTCAACTAGGACGATCGTTTAAGCACAGAAGTTTGAAATCACCCTTAGAGAAAGAAAGAAATACAAATAGATAGATCAAATGCATTGTGAGAAAGCTCATATCTTAAGGAATGGACAAATATCTCTCCAAATTAATGTGTTTAGAAGTTATACCCATCTCTCTGATACTAATTTTAAATGCTTAGAGAAATCTAGATGATGTTCTATGATTAATGTCCTGGAAAACTCTGTTGTTATATGTGTATGCTAAAGAGTACATTGCCTTCATAAACACTCTAGAAGTGAGGGTGGAAGATGAAAGAAAGGATAAGGCTCTCGAACTGTCTCCATTTTTTCAGGTAAGGTGACTACATGCATAACAGATAATAGCAGATAATAAGAGGAAAATCAGGATTGGTAAAGTGCAGTCATTTAGTCCTTCACTACTAAACGTTAATCTTTCACTATTGAATTTAGCCCAATTATCTCTCTAAGAATGAATAGAAAATAGGGTTCACTCTACCTTATATACATAGGAAAAAGGTTCCCTGTATTTTTTTCTTTTCTTTTCTCCTCTTTTCATTCTTCTTCATGAACAAGTGAAACTACTGAGCTTACATACAAGAGCATGGGTGACCCAGGCAGCAGTACTGAACAGTTTCATAGAGCAATGGTGGTTCAGTGGTGGAATTCTCACCTGCCATGCTTCCTCTATTTAGATTAGCCTAAATAGGTCACTATTTAGTTACAGTGGCTTAACTTGCAAAAAGCAATAGAGATTTCTAATAAGTGAACATAAAAATTATTTTCATGAACTCTAAATACTTCTCCTGAAGTAGTATGAAAGATGCTTATTACTCATCTATTATGTATAAAGTACTATTGTTTGTGTAATTATTATCATCAGTGTTGGTCTTCAGTAATGCCAATTTACAAAAAGAGTATTTTTTTCAGCAGCAGTCAGCATCATTGGTCACTCTCTCCTTCTTAAAAACCTTTCTTCACTTGGCTTTTGTTCCAATGTACTTCTGATGGATAGACCATTCCCAACCTAGTAGTTTCTCCATGTGTTCTCCAATACTCAATCAGTGGTCTTCTGACTTCATCAACCTGGTCATAACCACATAGACTTATGAACACCACTTATGTACTTTTGACTTGGAAATTACTTGCCTGTGCTTAAGAACTGCCTGGTATGTCAGACTCAGTTATGTATCTACCAGTCTGATATCTCCACTTGGGAAGCCAAAAAAAGAACTCTTGATTTTTCCCTTTATTATTCCTCTTTCTCTCTAAGACGTTTCAATTTTAATACACATACTTTTGATGAAGGAGAAGAGATTACTGCACCAAAGTCCTTGAATAAGCAAAAAGAGATGAGATTGAGTGCACAACTGAACAAGAGAACGGTGACCAGAAAAAAAGCAGAGTGTGTGAGAACAGATGCAAGTACTACTAATGGGAGTATGTTTAAACAATCTTTTTCCCCATTCACCAAAATTAGAAGCAAGCTCTTCAGCTGAAAGTGAGTATGGGGGAAGAGTTGAGCATGCCGCCTTAATCACATCAAGCCCATGCCCAAACTAGTGAACTCCTTATGTAGTGGCAGGGCATTCTTTCTGATCTGCCCCAATACCTGTCACATGAAATATTTGTATAAACTTCACCAAGAATCTAAAATATAGTACTTTTTAAGCTAAAATGAGATTCAAACATATTCCTTTAGGAGATGTTAGGAATCTAGCTCTATGGCTGGTATTGGAGACCTCAGTTAAAACATGGAGGACAAAAGAAATTGTACACTGGATAATAAAAAGGAGTACAAAATTATTTAATTACATGAGGAATAGATTCTCAGGAAGTAGAATATTAAGATAGGTAGCTTTTCATATAGATAGATAGATAGATAGATAGATAGATAGATAGATAATCTAGGAAATAAAAATACCAATTGCCAAGCAGTAGAGGTATACAAATATTTATCTTAACTACAAACCAAAAGATGAGTTTTTTTTATCTGGCTTAAAATAAAACTCTAATGAATTACTCTTAGTTTATACAGTAATGACTCTTAATTGCTCATAAGCTCATCTCAGGATCATCATAATAATCAGATAGAAAGTTTTCAAAGGCCACTTGGAATATCTCTTCAACCTAGGAACTATCACTTTTGTCAGATAACCATAGATATTCGGCTTGAAAATTTCCTGTAAAGGGCCCAACAGTTGAACTGCTGAGGCAGCAAAGCTTAGTAGTTAAAAAAGCGTGGTTTCTGGCACTCAGTCATTACTTGCTAGCTGTGTAACTTTGGGCAAATTATTTGAATTTTCTGTGCCTCAGATTCCTCATCTGTGTAAATTATAATGGCATACAGTGGAGTCATTGTGAAGAAATCTGACCATGTGGTTCTTAGGTCATTGGAACTTGTTTGTAGAAGGAGTTTAGACGAGTTTGGAGATATGAACGAGAGAAACTCTAAAATGCTGTAAGCAGAGCTTAAGGGGCAGTTCTGGTGACTGAAAGATCAGAGGCATGATGGAGATGGGGCTCACAGGGTTTAAGAGGAACATGAGAACTCTATTGGGTATTGAGGTGGAGACCATTTGTGTTACATTCTAGCAAAGAGTCTACGTGCAGTTTGTCTGTGTCCTAAACATTTGAGTGAGGCTGAATTTAAAAGTAGTGGACTACATAACATGGCAGAGGACATAACAAGAGAGCAGCAAGATATTGAGGGGATGGCACAGTTATTACTGCCTGTGTTTAGGCAGATTTATGATGAAAACATAGAGGAAAGACAGAACAGAAAGATCTGAACCATGTGCATTTTAAAGAGGGAAAAAGTTATGGCTTGCATAACGTCACTACAGACAGAGCTGGTTCAGTCAAGAAGAGTTAAATTTTTAAAGAGATAAGTTGCAGTAAAGGGAAGCCACTAAACTTTTTGCTGGGTCAATAGGAATCCCTTGGGGGCAAAATAGGAGTCAGGCCCTTCTCCTTTAAGATTCCAGGGTGTGAAAGTAAAAACCCATTTGAAAGGAGAATACATGATATGTGAATGCCTCTGGTAAATTCTGCTGCAAACAGACCTCCCAGGGAAGTGATTTCTCCACCTGCACACATAGAGGCTACTAAACCCTTGGCCCAAAAGTTTCCAGATACTGCTTGAGTTAGCAGAAACCTTTGGTGATGCTGATGTGATGCAGGTTTTGTAGGCATGAATACTACAATGGTTATGGGCTCATGAATACAGCCAGGAAGGTTCCAGAAAATCTCCTGCAAGGCCAGGCAATATGTACCAGAGTCCTTCCGAGAGCCTCTGAAGGGAGATGCATGAAGCTTTGAGGGTGGAGCCTATGTAGCAATGGAGACCCCAGGATTTTGGAAATTCCAGCACTGTGAAGCATCTACCCAGGGAAGCTGTCAGCAACAGGTAGAGCTAGCCCAAGAGGGCCATGGGGGTGGAGTTTTCCAAGCCTGTTTGAGCTCAGTTGGTGCCAGATATCAGATGATATTATGTGTTCTGCTCTCCAGATGATATGCTCTGCGTGCTGCTCTCCAAAAATTTACTACTTCTTCTTATTTCATTATTTCAACCTCCCACTCAGTTTCCTTTGAATATATTCCAGTATTTCAAAGTTTCACTTAAAATGTGGCACCCATAACTGAATTCAGCATGCCACATATGGCCTTACAAATACTGAGTACTCTGAAATTATCAGTTCCATTAATGTGGACATTATTCTTCCATAACTGCAACAAAGAACTAAATATATTCTAAAGAACAGCTGATTTATTAGTATTCTACAACTATTGTATTCTCCCATCAGATGTAGTTCATATGGAAAAGTGTTCATCATTGAAACTCAGAATGTACCATGTATTTTTTTTCTTTTACCAAAGAACCAAGATTGTCATCGTATCTAAATATCTCCATGCTTTTAATTCACCTGGTTAAGGTCACCTAAGGAGTGATAAAATTGTGAATTACTATTGAAGTGTCTAAGTCTATGAGATATACCTCTCTGGAGGGTATATTTTATGTCTCTAAACACCCATATACAATAACTTATGGACCATTCACTGAAATAATTGTGTAGTACCCAATATTAGCTTATGAGTTATACTATACTGGCCAGGATCTAATACAACCAATTTTTGTATCAATGTTTAGTTGTATGAAAAAATCTCATTGAATTTACTTTAGATAAATAATGCTTGGGTTTTATAACAGAATAATATATTTTAAAATTCACTGAGTATAGAAATCCTCTTTAAAGAGAAGTCAGATCCTGGACTAGAAATAAGGAGATCAGAAGTGTCCTTAGGCAACAGAGCATGGGAACATAGTGCCAGCAGCACTAAGGAGGCAGAGGCAGGATGATCACTAGGCTCCTAAGCAAGTCTTGGCACAAAGTGAGTTCAGATCCAGCCTGAGCTATATAATGAGAACCTTCTTCAAAAACTCACACACAAAAAGAATTTCCTTAGGAGAGTAGTAACCAAAGGTTGAGGTAATGCTCTCATAATATGATAATTTCTATTAGTATAATTTATTTTCTACTGGTATAATTTTATCACTGTGGAAGATTTTCATTTTATTACTTAGAAGATGGAAAATATTTATATATGACTTAAGTATGTGTATTTAGATACATATTTACATATGTATAATCAATTTATTTTAATGTGAAAAACAAACTCAAAATTCCTTTGTGCCTGTTATCTATAGTGTCAAAACAATGAGAATAGAAACCACATTAATTTTCAAACAAGGTTTCTGAGGTTATTACTGGATAGAAATCTTGGGTTAATATCTCCTAGGGAGTAAAAAATGTGAAATTTAATAATGAGGACATGACACCAGGAAAAGCATCAAGAAAAGGTTTTAAAAGTAAGCACTACAGAAAAAATATAAAAGAAAATTAAAGTATCAATGCCTTCGGCATGCATTTGGACCCTACTAACAGAAAATGTGACTTTATAACAGTTTAGGTCATTATTACATATGATGCAATTAAGTAAAGTAATAGCATTTTTCTTCATATCAATGATGAGAGATTTGGCCAGCATTTCAGCAACCTTACTTCAACTAGTAAAAAATATAAGATGGCTGATTCTGGTAGCACAGCATAATAAATAGCACTGATGCCTCTCTAACTCCAAGAACATGAAAAATCTTGACAAAAGTGTAAATTTTCAGATTATCTTCATACAGAGAGAAAGATAACCTTATTTTACAGAAGCAGAAACACAATTCAAAACCACAGTATTAATTGAAGCTTGATACATGGTACTTCACGATGATGTAAGACCTGAAAATAAGCCCTGGAAGTGGAAGGCTGGTGTAATACCCACAAAATGAGAAAGGATATAGTCTTGTACCTCATACCAATTTCATTTCCTTTGGGTATATACCCAGAAGTGGAATTTCTACATCATATGCTAATTCTATTTTTAATTATTTGAAGAACTTCCATCTTTTTCCCAAATTGTACGAATTTACATTCCCACAAACACTGTACCAGTCTGAGGCTGAAGGCCTGGAAGCACCCAGGATAGCTGCACATGTGAGTCTGCTTTAAAAAAATGAAGAAGTTGTAGTCTTATATCCATGAGTAATGGCAGTAGCAATACACACACTTATTCATGAAGAACAGACCTTGTATGCACTGAATGGCTTTCTCTTATTCCATTTTTATTACATCTGGACCCGTAGCCTAGCGATGGTGCTGCCCACATTCAGGGTGGGTCTTTTCCCATCAGTTACTCTCCCACATGTCAATTCTCCCTAGAAACGGCCTCACAGACACATCCAGAAGTGTGCTTTCACCTCTCAATCCAGTCAAGTCTACATCAACATTAACTATCACACCTTCTACACCTATTTTGTTGAGAGTTTTTATCATGAAAGAATGTTGAATTTTGTCAAATTTTTTTTCTGCATCTATTGAGATAATCATATTGGGCCTATTTATTTTTGTTCTGTTGTGAGACAAGGTGATTATATGGTTTTCTGTCTTTCAAGAAGATGTATTATATATATGTAATGGTATTGCCTTTAAAAAGAAGAAAATTTTGTCACTTGTGACAACATAGGTGAACATGGAGGACATTCTGCTAAATGAAATAAGCCAGGTACAGAAAGACAAACATTATGTGAATCTCAGTTATACATGGTATCTAAAAAAGTCCATCTTTTGGAAATGTAAAGTAGAATGATGGTTACCAGAGGCAAGGTTTGAAGAGGAAAAAAAAAGGAGAAATCCTGGTCAAAGGAAACAAAGTATCAGTTAGACAAAAGAAATAATAAATTCTAATGATCTACTGCACAGTATGGTGATCACAATTAATAATAATGTGTTTTATATTTCAAAATTGCTAAAATAATAGTTTTTTATCTTAACAAAAAGGATAATGAGGTTGAATGATGGATATGTTATCTAT
>VMDO01030847.1:0-12247 GCA_007922755.1 Pedetes capensis
TAATTTTGTGGTTAATCGTTAATGTCTATAATGCTTCTGAGTATAAATTTACAGCAGCTTTACAGAAGAAAGTTTGACAGCAGATAAGAGCTTAAAAGGCTGACTTTTAATGTAATCAAATATTTCTAGAAATTTTGTTAATGAACTATATATAGATGTGAAGATTCATGTACAAAGATGTTCGTTATAGTGTTGTTTATACAGTGAATAGCTGGGAACAGTATAAAATCTAATATTATGAGCATTTTAATTGAATAAAGTATAGCAAGTCCAAATGATGAAATTCCATGTACTATTTTATATTTTTGAAGAACATTGAAAGATACAGGAACATTTCTATTTAATTATACACAGAAAGTTACAAAACTATGTAAAACATTTCTGTGTCTCCCAAGTTTTTACAGTGGGTCTGTATGACTTTGTATCCAGAAAAAGACATTTACAAAGTAAGTGTATAAATTGTTGAAAAATAATGTTCTGTTTTAGGAAAGCATAATAATCTGGTCTGTAAATGAAGTTCTGGAATAAGTTGAATTTAGCATTGTGATTCCAAAAACACAAGCATCAAATTTCTTAGAGTAGGTGTTGGTAATGTTCTGCTGGTGTGAGGCATTTACTGTCTGTTTTTAAATTTCTAATAAATAATTTATTCAAAGAAAGGTAAATTACCATCTTAAATATATTTAAAGATTTAGTGTAATGTTTCTGGTTTGGAATATACATGTAATAACTTCATAAAACACTTTCATCATATTTTTAAAGAATCCATTTAACATCATTATAAATCTCCCCAAAGTGGTTATTCCTCCCATAAAACTTTAATAGTAGATATTCATAGAATCTGAGCTTCTTTCATAAAGGTCAGTCTTTTACAAAACAGTTGCCTATATTGTATATGTTACTTCGAGTTTAAGGATATTAATTGTATTCAGTAATTATTTGATGTTTATGATCCTAACAATTTCTTCTCTATCAACCTTTTACATTTATATAACCACCATGAGGATGTTAACAGATTCTTTTTCCTGAGAAATGTCTACCCTTCAAATTATGTTGTTTAGAGAATCATGATCCAATGTTTAAACTAGAATGTTTTCCAATGTATTGTCTCACTCTTACTGTGTTTTAAAAGTATTCTGAAAAGTGTAGAATATGGGTTTGTCAATAGACTGGAGTTCTACTAAGGAAATATGTACTCTGCCTTGACTCAATAAACTCATACTTAGTATGGTTCAGCTTCTTCATATTTACTCTTGTCCATATTAGAAAACAATTAGCTTACTAAACAAATTTGAGTATTTGGTGGTGGGCGGTGGTAAGTGTGATCCTCTCTGAATCTTTCTCATTTGACTAAGAATTATAGGATATTTGATAACCATGTTTAAAAATGGAGATATCCAAATATTATTGTAAACACCCAATGATTTGTTTTACCTACAATATAAGTATTTTACTTGGTTGGCTTACATAGTAGCTAATAATATTTGTTAATGTAATTTAACTGCTGTGAACCTTTACTGAACAAATATTGAAATTTATTCAAGTCAAAGAAAGAGAATCTCTAATGACTTTTGTTAAAGCTTCTATTTAATAGTTAAGGAGAAAAGTTTGTATGACATATGAGATGCAATTAACAGTAGATTTTACATTTAATAAAAAGAAAGAAGCATGCGTATTTGCTTTATTCATTCCATCATAATTTGCATTAGAGCTGTGGGTGTTTAATGAGCAAATTCCAACTAAAATGCTATATTGATTTTCTAGTGAACTTTGTAATAGTCATCTACCTTGGAAAAGCTCAGTGTTTACAGTTAAGTTTTCTTTACTAAAAATGTTTGAGAATTGCATATTGATCTTTTGAAAGTATCGAATTCTGGAAAAAATCAGGTTGTTCATATCCAAAAAATCTTACATGTAACCTGATTGATGTTAAACATTATCATTCAGTAATACTTTAATTTTGAAAAACATTTCTTATTTATAAATCATATAACCAGATTTTACATGTGTTGCATGTGTATGCTTTGGCATCTTAACATTTAATCTTCAAATACTTAAATGATAATCTCCTTGAAATACATATATATAGCTTTGGATTTAAACGGCATTTAAAAGTAAAACTATTGATCATATAAGATCAAATAAGCCTCTTTTCTAAAGCATTATTTACATTTAAGAATAAAGGTAACTTGACTTATTATTAAAGCCCTGGGCTTTGCTAGCCTTATCCCTTTCACAGGGTGTTATTGTATGTAAAGTGAAACACAACTTACATGGAATGTCACCTTATAAAGATCCAGTCACACATAAACTGGGCATGGTCCTGCACACCTGTAATCCCAGTACTTGGGAGGCTGAGGCAGGAGGATCCTGACCTCCAGGCCAGGTTGGGATACGTAGCAGTACTTTTTTTCTCCTTTTTTAAAAAAAAGAAAACAAAAAAGATCTGGTAACATTTTATATATATAATGGGAGCTCTTATGGCATCTAAATTATAATAATTGGCATTTTATACTACCAATATGCCAGACTATGCAGGATGATGTGATATACTTACATGTTAATCTGTTAATTATACCACAATTTTACATGCTGTTTTACAAATTATGAGTATTTTATTATGTAAATATTTAAAGACATTTTATTATAATATATAAACTATTATGTCATCATGGCATACAACATACAATATATGAGTTCTGAATAACTTTCATTCTTGGTTGATAATTTTTGCCTGCCAATAAACAAGTTTTAAAAAGTGGAATTTTGAATTGGATTTCTATATATAATTTGTCCAAATTAATCAAAATCACATTATCAATATGTGTAGGAATGAAGTCACATTGTGAGTCAGTGGGCTGAGTGCTGATAGTAAGGGTGGAATGGAAGTAACATTTGTTGAGGATCCACTTAACTCTCTTTTATTTATTTAGGTAAGTTTGTGTATATTTTCTAATTTAATTTTCCCTACCAACTAGAAATGATTGTAATACCTCCATTTTATATATTTCAACTGCGATTAAAATAATTTATGAGATTTACAAAACCAAGTTTGCCAAACTCTAGTATTATGGATCATAATCACACCGTGCTATCTGCCATACAAGATATACTATACTGATTTTTTTTCTAAATTGTGGCTGTTCTTGGAAGGAGATTATGTAGAATTAGAAGAGAAAGGAAAATTCATTTTGGGGTAGTACATTCTGGATAGAGGTTTCTTTCAAAAAAACATGATGAGAATAGTATAACAACGGAGAGCCACATAGTAGTAATGGTGATACCTTTAAAATGAAAGAAGGAAAGAAAAGCTATCAACATGTGTCAAGAACTGGTTCTTCCAAAAACTATGTTCATAAAAATTTCCTAAATTTATCTAAACTGTTGACTAAAACCATTTGATTTTACACATATAATTATTGAGTTATTCAAACAACTTTTTTCATATAGTTTATCTGTTCATCTGCTAGTGTAATTTGGGTTGCTTCTAGGTTGTTATTATTATAAATAAATGTTATGAATAATTGCATTAGTTTTATATGGATGTGTGCTTTAATTTTATTTGGTAAATAACTGAGTGGTATAGCAGACTTTTGTGGTAGTAGTATGTTTAATTTTTTAAAATAAACTGACACCACAATTGTACTTCTTACTAGCAGTGTGTGAAAGCTCAGTTCTACATTTTTGTCAATTCTTAGTATAGTCAGTCTTTAATTTTAGCCATTGAAGTAGGTATATGGTGTTTTCTCATTGTAATTTTAATTTACATTTCCTAAAAACTAAAAATTGTTGAGCCTGTCTTCATGTACTTACTTACCATCTCTATATCTACTTTGATAATGTGCCTCTCCACGTCTTTTTCCTGTTTTTAATGGGTTGTTCTTTCACTACTGAGTATTAAGAGTTTTAAAATTTACATTCTGGATGCACATCCCTTACCAGATATATGGCTTTAATTTTTTTCTAGTTTATGGCTTGCCTTTTTATTTTTTTATAACTTTTGTAAAATAACAGAATTTTTAGTTAAATTAAATTGGAATCTGTTGTATCATTTTTTAAGATGGATCATTCTATCATATTACAGTTATCTTGACCTGCCTAAAGTTATAGAGGTTTTCATTGAGTTTTCTTTCAGAAGTTTTGTCATTTTAAAGTTTTACTTTTGGGTCTGTGATTTATTTTGCAGAACGCATGATCAATTTACCATTCAAAATTAATCAACATCACCAAATTTACAAAGCAGGAAGAAGTAAACTGTATGATCTTCTTAGATGACAGAAAAGTATAATTTGACAACTTCACTGTGCTTTGATATTTGATATCTGCCAAATCTTTGTCAAATATGAATTGATGAATTTATAAGTAGTAACATTCGTAGTAGTCTTTCATTTTATTTTAATATCTATGTTGTTGTTGTTGTTGTTGTTAAGTGCCCCGGAGTCGATGTCCAACTCACTGTGACCCTGTGTACAACAACTGAAACAGTATTTTTAGTGTTTCTCTGCTATTCATAGGGTTTTCAATGGCTGATTTATTTTTTTTTAGGGAACGGAGTGAGTTGCCAGGTCCTTCTCCCAAGCTTACAGCACCTGATGTTCCCAGGCGGTCTCCCATCCAAGTACTAACCAAGCGCAATCCTGCTTAGCTTCTGAGATCTGATGGGATCAGACACCACACTGGTGTGGCTGCAGGCTTAGTATCTATAGTATCTGTAATAATGTCACCTTGTTTGTAACTGACATAGGTATAGACATGATCAAATTATTCCTATTCAGAAATTCCCCTAGTGTAATATCCAAAGTCTATGTTGGCATATGGGGCTGGGATTTAGCTCAGTTGGTAGAGCGCTGCGCTGCAGTCTCTGAGGTCCCGAATTCAATTCCCAGCACCACAAAAATGGGAGAAGGACCTGGCAATCCACTTCCAAGGCAATCCTGAAACAGTCTGCCATTGAAAACCCTATGAGGGTCACTATGAGTCGAATACCGACTTGGCAGCACCTAACAACAACATGTTGGCATATATATATATTTTTCTAGATAGTTAAAATTTCCAGGGAATGGATCATTTATGGGAGTTGTTGAAGTGCATTCTTACTTAGAGGACTGTCATAGCCTAGAAGCAGAATATTCCCTTTCACACAACGGGGATGCTCTCATTTCCTTGTTCAAAACCCTCCATTAGCTACCATCATGTTTATAAGATATCTAAAATCCTTACTATGGCTTGTAGGGTCCAGTATGATCTCCCAGAACTTTTACCTTCACTTTATGCGCTCTAACCGCATTGGCCTTGCTGCAGTTTCTCAACTACTTTCAAGGCTTTGTACTGTTAATTCTCCTGATCAACCTACTTTCATATCTGTCTATCTAACTATCCACCCACATATATATGTATATATATGTGTGTGTATATATATATATATATATATATATATTCTCTGCCCATATATATATACATATATATACATACACATATATATGGAGAGAGAAAGCGCTTTCATATATGTGTATATATATATAGAGAGAGAGCACTTTCATATATGTGTATATATGTGTGTGTGTATATATATATATAGAGAGAGAGAGAGAGAGAGAGCTTTCATATATATCATATATATTTATGTGTGTATAGTATGTGGATGTGTGTATATATATGTATATATGTGTATATATTTTTTCTTCCTTTATTTGAATATGCTGAACTATCATTTATTTAAAAAGATCTTTTCTGACTACCCTCTCAAAAATACTCTGCTCTATTCCCTGTCTGCCCAACCACATATTAATTTACAACAAACCTTGTGCACAAGCCTAGTGTTGTATAACCTAAGAGAAGATTTAAAACATTTTTTCTAAATTCAGTTTATAGTTTGACACTATAAATAAAATTTAGTTCAGTGATTCAGGTATTTGATACTGTGTTGCCTAACACTGCCGTGATATTTTTTAAATTATTGAAGGTCCTTTGTGGAAATTGTGCTTAAGAAAGGACAACTTCAGATAAAATTAAAACTCCCCATAGTAGTGATGTACAAATCTAAGTGATGCCATTTGTATTATAGTCTGTATCACTGGTGCCCCCTGCTCTGTTCAGTGCTACACCACGACACATTGCCCCTTTTTATTCTTCACTGACCTGTTCCTTCTCCTACCCTTCAATGATCTTACTGAGGGAACTTTATCCTAAATTTGATGCTTATTGGTTCCATGCTCATTTTATTATTTTTACTAGTTGTGTCCATGCATAAATAGTAGATAGAGTTGTTTTGCTTTGCAACTTGCTACTTTTGCCAACCTTTCATTTCTGAGATTTATCTGTCCATAGTTAATTTATCTTAAGTGTTGGGCAGTGTTCCATTCTGTATGTATAGTAATTTATTTATTTCTGCTGATGTTGATGAATATTTAGATTATTTCTAAGTTTTTGTTATTATAACCAATACAGCAGTAAGCATTTTTGTTTCCTTTTGCACATATGCAAGAACTTCTCTAAACTACATACCAAACAGAGGATTTGCAAGATTACAGAGAAGGCAAATATTCAACTTTAATAAAAATTGTCAAATTGCTTTTCATATGGTTGCAGAAATGTATATGGTGTATTTGCAATATTTATGAAAGTTTCCTTTTTTCACAAAGTCACATTTGTTAGACTTTTAAAATTTTTTCTTTTGTATATATGAAATGGTATCTCTATCTGGCAGTAGCTATTAAAAATAATGTTTTCTCAAGTTAATATTGAATAAGTAAAATTTCCTTAAAATGATAGTATTAGTTTTGCTTATTTTTTTGCTAAATGTATACATTTCTTCTTTATTTCCTCTCATTGATTATTGGTTGTCTATTTTGATAGCTCTGGTTGAAGAGGTATATTTTGCACAGAGGGAACGTGATGAAGCTATTATGTCTAGACTGCAGTTAGCCACTGAGGAGAGAGATGAAGCAATTGCACGAGCCAAGCATATGGAAGTGTCTCTAAAAGTGTAGGTACACATTTAAAATTTTATATGATATCAGCAACATTTATAAAATACATGCTGTATGTGATGGTTACATAGTCAAAAATGTTACTGATTTTTATTACTTCAGGGCATTATATGTCCCTACAATCTTGTTCTAAAACCTTTGGCATGCTTGTAGTTTGCCTGTCTTTAAAAAAAAGAGGAAGAAATAAACGTGTTAATATGGTTAATTTACTTCTTCATATATCTATTGTCATTGTCCTTACGCTACCTTCTCATGTGACTCCTTTTTTCTTCCTCTTATCTCCTCTCCTCCTTATTATCACTTTCTTGATTTATTTCAGTTCCCTGAGTTCTTTTGCTGCACTCTGTTTAATATTCCTCTTCCTGTTCTTTACTACTTTTTACTTGTTCTCTTTGCTGTGGCTCTTAAACTTGAGTGACTGTTAGAATAGGGTAGAGGCTAAAAGGCTACATTTTTCACAACGTAAGTGATTCTGAAATAATGGACTACACTTAGAAAAACAAGATCCTCAAAATAAGTATGTCTTAAATTTTAATATGCAATCCAGTCTCTTGGAGGACCTTGTTAGAATGCAGACTCTGGTTTAATAGGTCTGAGGTAGTGCCTGAGATTCTACCAGGTGATACAAAATGATGATAATCTAAGGAAAATACTTCTGGAAATATATTCTCCATAAAGTTAGATAGAATGTAGTAATCTAATGTTTAATGGTGATCAATCAATATAGTTATGCCATGTTTGCTTTGCTCAGTGTTTTGCTAGGCTCTGTAGAGGATCAAAGTAAAGTATTAATTAAAACATGGGAAACAAAAAGCCATAAATAATTAACAGTGACAGTGTTCAAGTTGTGATTAGGTGACATAGACTGAGATTAATAGCTTCAGTTTTTGAAGATTAAGACTCATAATAAGCATTAAATCCATTGAAAAATAAAATTAAAAATTTTACATAAATTCCATACCTCCTATTCCAAAATACCACCTTTTAAATTTTTAAATTTTCTTTTTAATTGGCAAATAATAATTTTATTTTTATGGGCATGGTCTGATAATTCAATACATATGTGCAGCAGGTACTAATAAAATCCAGACAGTTAGTATTCTTATTCCCATACTATTTCTTTGGGCTGAGGTTTAGCTCAGTTTGTAGAGTGCTGCTCTGCATTCTGTGAGGCCCTTGGTTTGATCCCCAGCACTGCAAAAATGGGAGAAGGACATGTTAGCCCACTCCTGGAAAAATCCTGAAACAATCATCCATTGAAGACCCTGTGAAAATCAGAGAAGCACTGACACAATGCTTGGAATGACACAGTGTCAGGGAGTGTTTTTTCTGTGAAACAGAGGGTTGTTGAGTTGGACCTAGCTCAATGGCACCTAACAGCAACAACAGAAACCATTTCTTTATGTTTGGAGTGTTTAAGCTCCTCTCTTTTTGTCCATCAAAAAGTGTGTAAAATGTTATTATGAGCTATAGTCACCTTACTGTGCTGTAGAACAGTGGAAATTATTCCTCCTGTCTAACTATTTTGGTACTTGTTACCCAAATTCCTTTTATCCCCATATCCTCACCACCCTTCCTAGCCTCTAGTAATCACTATTCTCTCTTCTTTCAGGTCAAGTTTTTTAGCTATCACATATAGTAAGAATATGCAGTGTTTGTCTTGCAGTAACTGGCTTATTTTTCTTAAAATAATGTCCTGTAGTTTCATCCATTTTGCACAAAGGACAAGATTTCATTCTTTTTTTTTATGGCTATATTGTAATTTGGATCTTAAATGTCCCCCAGAGGCCTATATGTTAAAGGATTGGTTACCAACTTGTGATGCTATTGGGAGGTAGTGGAACCTTTAAGAGGTAGGACCTATTGGGAGGAAGTTAGGTAACTGGAGGCATGCACTTGAAGAGGATATTGGGAATACATTCCCTTTCTCTGCCTAGGTTTTCTTCCTAGCTGCTGTTAAGTGAGCAGCTTCCTACGCTATCTCCTCCTTGCTATGATATACTTCCTCACCTTGGGCCCAAAGGCAGTGAAGTCAAGTGACCATGAACTGAAACTCCTTAAACTATGAGCCAAAAGAAACCTTTCCCTTTCATAGGTTGATAATCTCAGGTATTTTGTCACAGTAACAGAAAGCTGAGTAAAACAGGCTGAATAATACCCCATTGTTTAAATATACCACATTTTCTTTATCCATTCATCTACTGGTGGATACTCAGTTGATTCCACATCTTGGCTTTTGTGAATAATGCCACAGTAAATGTGGAAATGCAACTATCTCTTTGATATGGTGATTTCCTTTGTAAATATATTCAAAAGTGGTATAGCTAGATTATATTGTAGATTTGTTTTTAGTTTTTAGAAGTACCTCCATAGTGTTCTTCATAATAGATATATTAATTTACATTCTTGCCAATAATGTATAAAAGCTGCTTTTTTCTAAACTCTTACCAGGCTTTTTTATTATTATTATTTTTGATAGCCATTCTGATTGAGGTGAGATGACATCTTATTGTGGTTTTCATTTGCATGTTCCCAGTTACTAGTAATATTAAGCATTATTTTATATACTTGTTGACATCTTAATAAGGAAACACTATTCCAACCATTTTTCTCTTTATTCATTTATTTCAATATAATTTATTTAGAAAGATAAATGTTTGGTGGTTGAATAGATGTATCTATAGAATTTATAAAAATCAAGGCATTCACTACATGCTATTTTATTTCAGAGGCATGGTAGTGCAGAAGTTTAGAGAATAGATTCTGTACCCAGTAATCTTTCCTCAAATCTTGACTCTCCTGCTTCCTAGTTGTATATCCATGGACAAATTGCTCAGAGTCTCTCATACTCAGTTTGATATACAAAATGGGTAAAATAAGGCCTACCTTATGCACATTGTTTTTAAGACTAAATGACTTACTAAATATCAAAAAGTACTTCGCTCATAGAAAATGCTGCATATTACTTGAATTTAAGAGTAATTTAATTGATGGATAACTAAAGAAAATTTTGGATTATTGGATGTTTTCTACCAATAAGAAATGTGAATTCCCTAATGATCTTTCCAATTTTAGGAAAAGAGATCATGAAAAACATTAAAGTGTTAAGTTATCAATTTTTTCCATGCAGGCCGGGCGTGGTGGCACACGCCTGTAATCCCAGCGGCTTGGGAGGCAGAGACAGGAGGATCACAAGTTTGAGACCAGAGGCAGTCTGCATAATTTAGTGGGACCCTGTCTCAAAAAGTAAAAAAAAAAAATGGGTTGGGAGTGCTGCTCAGTCACTTGCAAAGCATGCAAGTGCAAGGCCCTGGATGCAACCCCCAGTACCAAAAAAAAAAAAATTCCATGCAACATTTCAATTAAATAGCATCATTTTGTTTGCATGTATGAAATAAACACTTCCAAATGTTCCTTTTCTCTTTATTTTTTATTAATATGACTTTTAAATACTAGCAAAAGTTGTATCAGTTTCTGTAGCCAACGTACCCCCAGGTGTTTAATCATAATTTTATATTTAAAAGGATCGAATAGGCATTACTAGAAATTTGTTTATTGGTGGCATTTTTATACCTGAGCTTTTTATTGTGAGGAATCCATGGGTAACTGAATTTTTTTTTCAAAATTTATTTTTCTTTTCAAAACATTTTTTTTAGTATCTTCTCTATGAACTTTGTTTTGTTGAATCCATGTCCTTTTTATATTTTTCTAAAATGGAAATCACTAGCAGAAAATTTTTCTTCATTTTTTGTGTTAGTCTGTTTGTACTGCTATAACAGAATAACTGAGACTGGGTAGTTTATAATAAAGAGAAATTTACTGGTTTACAGTTGGGGAGGCTGGGAAGCACAAGCTCAAAGTGCCAGCATTTGGCAAGGGCTTTCTTGATACATCACTTGATACATGGTGAAAGCAGAAGGGCAAAAGGGGGCTGAAGTTGCCTTTTCATAATGGCATTAAATCTAATGAGGGTGGAACCCTCATGGCCTAATTGCTACCAAAAGTTCTGTGTCTTAATGCTATTATAATGGAAATTAAATTTCAATGTGAGTTTGAGAGGGACACACATTCAAAATTATAGTACCTTTGTTTATATTTTCCATTTTATTGTGATCTTGTTTCTTTTGTATGATGTATTTTTTGTTGTTATTTTGGTATATTTGTACTTGCCATATTATTCTTTTTATGTTAAAATGAACAATTCTGTAAAGACTTCTCTTTGTTCTCAAATAGTATGAATGACTTTTCCTTAATAAACATTTCTTCTTATTTGAGACCTATTTCCTGCTTCTGAGCTGCAGTGTGTTGGCTAAGTATTGTTTGCCTGCACCTTTTCTGTATATCTCTTGGGTAGTAGGATGAGGGTTAAGGTTGGGAAGTCCTCCCTGGGGTTGTGTGCCCATTTTGTTGGAGGTTCTGTCTTCTACTTATGGAATTTTATTTGATATTGGACTTTAAAGGTTCATGCTATCTGGTATTGTGTTTATTTTGAATCCATGTGATATTATTTTGGGGGTCTTATTTGCTTTACCATTGTAGTAACAAATGGCCAACCATTATAATCCTTGCTTCCTTTCTACAAATTTTTTGATTATATAGATTTCTACTTAGGAAAGATTTTCTTTCCTATTTTCTGGGGTATCTACTCACCTGGTTCTGAGATTATTTTCAATGTATGTGACATTGGTGAAAAATTCTCAGGATTTTGTTAGCTCAGTATCTTTTTCCAGTTCCTATTTTCATAGGTAAAAGTAAGAGTGCAGGGAATCTGGCCCAATTTATCATCTCTTTACTTTCTTTCATACTTTTTTTTTCTTGTCTCTATTTATTTATTTATTTTTATTAGAAATTTTTAATGTACATCATAATGTGATTCATTTTGACATGCTTTTCATTGTGAGATTTTCATATATGCATTTTGATAAACATTATTCATATAGGTTACCCCTTACCGGGCCTGCAGCCATAGCCCTGTGGCATCCGATCCCGTCAGATCTTGGAAGCTAAGCGGGGTCGGGCCTGGTTAGTACCTGGATGGAAGACCGCCTGGGAACACCAGAAGCTGTAGGCTTGGGAGAAGGACCTGGCAACCCCCTCCCAAAAATCAATCTGCCATTGAAAACCCTGTGAACAGCAGAGAAGCACTGACAATAGTGTTTCCCCTGTTGTACAGAGGGTCACTATGAGTCGGATACCAACTCGACGGCACCTAACAACAACAACAACAACCCCTTACCCTCCCCTATGCTTCCCCGCCT
>VMDO01030848.1:0-20780 GCA_007922755.1 Pedetes capensis
TATATAGTAAAAGATAGAGAAGACTTGGATGGGAAACTTAGATAGGAAGGGGGGAGGGGGGAAACATAGAGGAGGGTAAGGGGTAACCTATATGAATAATGCTTATCAAATTGCATATATGAAAATTGTCACAACGAAAAGCATGTCAAAATGAATCACATTATGATGTACATTAAAAATTTCTAATAAAAAAAAATTTTAAATTTTAGTTCCGGTGAAACACATAAAATTTACCATCTTAGCAATTTTTAAGTGCATAGTTCAGTAGTGTTAAGTGTATCCATATCATTGTGCAAACAATCTCCAGAACTTTTCCATATCCACTAAAAAACAGCTCATTCTTCCATTTCTACTAGCCTAGGTCAGCCACTGTTCTTCTTCCTATTACTATAAGTCTAACTACTCTAGATACCTGATAGAAAATGGTTGTTGCTGTTGAGTTGTGTCCAACGCAAAGTAACTCTTTGTACAACAGAATGAAACATTCCCTAGCACTGTGCCATGCCTGGTACTATGTCATTGCTTCTCTGCTACTCATAAGGTTTTCAATGGCTGATTGTTTCAGGGTTGTTTCAGGAATGGGCTGCCAGGTCCTTAATATAAAATGGTATCATACAATATTTGTTCTTTTGTGACTGGCTTATTTCACTTAATAATGTCCTTAAGGCTTTTTTTTTTTTTTTTATGTTGTAGCATGTGCCAGAATTGCCTTCCTTTTTAAGGCTATGTAGTATTCCATCATGTGTATGTGTATGTGTGTGTATATATACACACATACATATACATACGTATATATGTATATATATGTGTATACGTATATGTACACGTGTATATACACATACACGTATATATACACATACACGTACCTATGTATGTATATATGCATATATATGTACACATGTATGTGTATGTATGTATAAATACATACATACATACACACACACACGTGCTACATTTTGCTTATCCAGTCATCTGTTGATAGATATTTGAGTTCCGCACTTTGGCTATTTTGAATAATAGTTTTATGGACATGGGTGTACAATGATGTTTTCAAAACTCAGCTTCATTTTTTTGTTGATATATACCTAGAGGTGGAATTGCTGGATCAATTAGCCTTTCTATTTTTAAGTTTTTGAGGAACTGCTTGCCTTAGTCTGTTTTGCACTGCTATCACAGAATCCCATTGGCTGTGTAATTTATAAAGAACATAAATTTGTTTTTCATACTACTGGAGACAAGGAAGTCCAATATTAAGGTCCTGCCATCCGGGGAGTGCTCTCCTGCTGCATCATAACTTAGCAGCTGGCATCACGTAGAGAGAAGTAGCCTGAGACAGAGAGCAGCACATGCATACATCATCTTAAAATTCTCACTTTCCAATATCATCTCAGTGAGAGTTAAATGTCAACATGAATTTTGAAGGGAATATTCAAGCTAGCACTGTTTTCTAAATGGCTGTATCATTTTATATTGATACCAATAAAACACTGGTGCTCCAGTTTCTCCATACCCTTGCTAACATTTGGTATTTTCTTTTCTTTTCTTTTATCTATTTTTAAATAGTAGCCATCCTACTAAGTGTAAGGTGATCTTTACAATTTTATGGTGAAATAATTTGAGAAAGAAAAAGTATTGTCTTTTGAATAGAAAGCAACATAATTTCATATCACTTTTAAGTTCAAGTAAAATGAAAATATATGAAAATCCACCTAAAAACAAGATTTCATCAGATGCACTTGCATGAAATCTGTTTGAGCTTTTGAACAAACTTATTGTTCATTTTTATTCAACCAAGTTGGTTACATTATTAATTTGTTTATTTGAATGAATTTAGTATTTCCATATCATACATAGATTTTGTCTGTTTCTTAAGATGAGGTCTTATATGTAGCCCAGGCTTGCCTGAAACTCACAATGTAGCCCAGGCTGGTCTTAAACTCATGATCCCCCTGCCTCAGTCTCCTGACTGCAGGTATTACAGGAGTGTACCAAAACGCGCAGCAGATACAGACTAATAATAGAGAAAGGAAATCACCTGTGATTAAAGCCTACATATCCACAAATTAAGTGGATTAATGAATATGTTTATGTGAAAACTGGAAGGTAAAAGATATCCTCTTTTTAGCAAATGGAAAAAAAAGCTGTAGGGAATTTTTTCCCCCAGAAAAGTGAGCCAGTTTTCTTCTTCTGTTTTTCTATAGAGATAAGGTTTTGGGCTCAGTAGAATAAATTCTGTTGTGTGAATGCCCAAGTCCTGTAGTATAGACTACTATATATCACCAGAGAATGAAGCCTTTGTAAATTAAGAAGCCCTGAATTTGTGAGAATGATCATTGTTTTTTTCCTCAAGCAGACTCTTTATACCCCAACCTCTCTAATTCCTTTTGCACTCCGTTGGTTGCAGAAAAAAATTTTTTTGAAGGATTAATCAGATTATACCTGTAAAATGCAAAGTGGTTTAGAAAAGCAAGTTACTCTCTTCCAACTGTTTCTTTTCCTTCTATTGAGATACTGAGATGATAGGTTTTAGAGATACCTAAGCAGAGTCAGAGGCTGGGGTTTAGCTCAGTTGGTAGAGCACCACTTTGCAGTCTCTGAGGTCCTGGGTTCAATTCCCAGCACCACAAAAATGGGAGAAGGATGTGGCACTCCACTCCCTAGGCGATCTTGAAGCAATCAGCTATTGAAAACCCTATGAAGGTCGCTATGAGTCAGACATGACTCCGCGGCACCTAAGAACAACAACAAGCAGAGTCAGGGGAAACTAAGACACATGGGTAGACATGTCAAACTTACCCACAGCCCTGTCTTTGTAGGTCTTCATTCTAGGTGAAAGAATTGGTTCATTTTCTAAATATCACCTTTGCCAGATGTTGCATATGAAATTTATGATGATTTATTTCAGTACCATTGTTTTATGCAGGAAGATTATCTCCCCTCATCTAACCTCAAACTTTAGGGTCCTTTTTCTCTCATGCTTAAGAGTGAAAAGCACTCTTTTTCTGTTTTTCTCACTCTTAAGAGTGAGAGAAAAATGCTGGAATTGGAAGGTGGAGTGACACAGTAAACCTGAGGTTGTATCAGCCTCCACCCTATTCCCTATCCCTATTATGAGAAATGGAATGTGTTTTTGTTTCTAGCTTTAGCAAGTGTGTCTAAAGTAAAAGAGAATAGAGGATATGATTGATCTATTCTGGCAATGCTCTGGCTGTAGTTATTAAAGTTAGGTCACCTATTACAAACAGCAGAACTCTGAAGACACGGAAGCACTTGGTGACATGCTTGGAGTTTTGTTGTTGTTGTTGTTAGGTGCCGTCGAGTCGGTATCCGACTCATAGCAACCCTCTGTACAACAGGGGAAACTCTATTGTCAGTGCTTCTCTGCTGTTCATAGGGTTTACAATGGCAGATTGATTTTCTTTGGGAGGGGGTTGCCAGGTCCTTCTCCCAAGCCTACAGCTTCTGGTGTTCCCAGGCGGTCTCCCATCCAGGTACTAACCAGGCCCGACCCTGCTTAGCTTCCGAGATCTGACGGGATCGGATGCCACAGGGCTACAGCTGCAGGCTTGCTTGGAGTTAGCATTTGTTATTAACTCCAGTCGTCTTTCTTTTGAAATTTAACCAAATTTATCAGGCAGCCAGAAGTTGGTACAGCAGGTCCACTTTGTCTATTTGTTACACTTAATTTGCATGGTGAAATTATGTAGCAAATATAATCAGTTATATAAAAGGGAAAGTATTACTGCTTTAATGGTTTTTGACATCCTGAATCTAGTTTCAAGTTGTTCTCTTGGTACATTTCAATTAGCTTCCAACAAATAAAACAGATGTTTCTGTAGCTTGCCTTTCAAACTTCCTTTTTCCATTTTATTAAGTCCAACAATCTTTTGTGATGCACAGGTCCATCAGTAGTGTGCAATTTTCTTCTAATGTGAAATGGAAACTGTGTTAAAATGTTCATCTATGAACTCCCATATGAGATTAAGGATCATGGCAAAGCATTCATATTTTAAGGGACAATAATCACCTGACAGTGCTCTATGGGTTGAGGAAACAGTGGGTTTGTTTCTAAGGGTTTTAGAGGAATGTAGAATTTTTGAACCCAATTTGCCTGCCATACTTGTAACTCAAGATCTACATAAAAGTTACATGTGGTTTTTCTGTTATTTTCCACGGAGTTATGTCTGTTCCTCATCAAAAATCATCATTCACTAAGCAACAAGAGATTGTCATAACACAAACCGTCAAAAACTGCTACATAAAACTCAATGAAATGCACAAAGATAATACTGAAAACTAGCATCCAATGTGGACCTTGAGGCTTTGGATCTAGGCCCTGGAAGTTTTTGCTGCTTGAATATGTATTACAACAAAAATACATGATTACAAGCATGGATTGACTGGGCTTTTGTTTTTGTTTTTGTTTTTTGTTTTTTGTTTTTTGTGGAGAAAAAATGGTTCTGAGTAGGAAAGGTAACATAGCATTGGTATCTGTCATTTTCTTAATAAATGACCTGCCAGTGCATGAAAGTTAGAGGTGAATCTCAGCTGTTTTCAACTCCTACAAGTAAAGTGACCTCCTTCTGGGTGGATGAATGGTGTTGTTAACCTCCCCTAGACAAGCAGTTTGCCAGCTAAAACGCCAGCATGTGTCAGTGGTGATTTCTGAGGTTTGTACTGAAAACAGGAGAATTTCAATATAAGGAGACTTCCAGGGCCTCATTAGTTCTCTTTACCACCTCTTCCCACGGTTGTCACAGCCTGAAATGTGTAAATTCGCAGTCTGTCTTGGAATGACTTGTTAGTTGCATGTAACTTGAAAAAAAATTCAAAAGTGGTAAATGTGGAGTAGCTACCTTTGTCAGATAGATGTCACGCATAGTGTGGTTCATTATGTTTAATATGTATTTGACTTGGGCTGTAGAAGACAGTCATTTTCAAAAGGGAAAAATTGGTGAAGGAAAATCGTTGGCATTATTCTCAAGCATTTAGAAGTTTGCGGGAGACTTCGGGTACCTTTCATATATTTCACAACCATTTTGTATAATTTTATGACATAATTTTTCCCCAAAAGAACATAACCTGAGAGAATTGGTAAGTTGTAAACATAATGATCTGGAGAGGGTGCTCTACTTCCTGAATGTTTAATGGATGTGAGGCCATCTGCTTCTCCATATGGAAGTGTTATCCTTTCCTGCACTGAAGCCAATGCAGTTTGAAGCCAAAACAACAGGAGGAGGCAGCCTTCTTGTTCCTCCTGGCTTTACCTTTTACGGAATTAATAAAGCTTTCACTTTATTTAGTGTTCAGATTTCCTATTGCACCTAAGGTCACAAAACTCAGTGTGCCCACCTGGGAAAAAAATTGTAAGTGGATAGAGTGAATACTCCTTAATAAAATGGTATACTAATGTAAATTTAATATTATTTTGATTGAAAATATTTTCATTGTGTTTTATTTAGTGAGGCATAACAGATGAAAAAAAAACTTTCTTATTTTTAAATGGTCCCTTGGAGCCTATTAGCTGTTAGTTGTTATCGTCTTTAGGATTTTTTTAAAGTGGTTTTGGACTAGGGGTGTAGCTCAGGGGTAGAGTGCTTACCCAACACATGTGAGGCCGTGAGTGTGGCCCACGACACTGCAAAAAAACAAACCAAACCAGACAAAAACCTCCAAAGTATTTTCCCTTTTTGTGTAAATTTCTTGTTTGTTTTAAGAGTTTAGTGACTACTCTGTGGATGATGAGTGCTTAGTGAAGTTACTTAAAGGATGCTGCCTCAAGAGTTTACAGCGGCCCTTGCAAGCAGAACTCTGTTTCAATCATGTTGTGGAAAGGTAAGATTGAGTGCTACAAGCAGCCCGAGCACAAGTTGTACTTTTGGGGTAATTTCTGTGAGAAAGTGATGCAAAATTCTTTTATCTCATGCTGATAATCTTGTACATGTTTCCAAGTGGAGAATCCAGTAATGTTTTCTTTGTTCCTCACGAACAAAATTACGGCTCAAATGGAACATGGCTTTATGCATTTCTACTTGGTAGTTAAAGATGACCCACAAAACCTGAAATGATAGCCAGGCTAATGGGTACCTACCCACACTCCAGCAGCTATTTACTGAGCCTCTGATTCTCTTTTAATTTATGCACTGTTTTTTTTTCCATTAATTTATTCTGAAGGTATTTGAGCATCACTATATGCCAGAGACTGTGCTGAGTCCTAGCTATTGAGAGTTGAGTAAACAGACTGCCATCATTGTAATAATTTGGCAGAGAAGAAAGATATAGGATAAGCAATATACCGGTTTCTTTTTTGACAAAGGAATTTCTTCTGCATAAATTTTTTTTCAATAGCAATGATGATAAAATCTTACTTCTTTAACAATCATAGAGTTGAGTCAGGAGTCAGATGCCTGACCCTCTTCTTTTAGAAGTGCAAATATCTATAGGGATCAGACTAGTAGCCTTACTGAATGAGGCAGCCTGAGTGATGACAGAAATAGGGATTGGTGGGCACTGTGGATTAGGGAGATCTTGTGTTCTCTTTAAAGAGTGCAACTACTCCTCAGCTCTACTTGATTATTGCTCTGTACATTGTGGGCCCAGTAACAATAGTCCCTACCATTTTTCATGAAAAGCCTAGAAAGTGGATTTTATGTAAAATCTCCTGACTTTTAAATGTTGGCTCATTTTATAAAAACACAATGCAAGCCCAAGAGATCATGGCCATACACTGTCATTGACATCCTGTTTTCCATAGCTTGTGTTTTCCTAGCTATGACTACCTGACCCCCTTCTTTCTGACAACATTTGTAGGAATGTAGGAGGCCTGGTATCTCTATAAGAAGAAAAAGACAGTATCTGTTTCCCAAATAAGTAATATACTATATTTAGTGAACATGTTAAAGAAGTATGCATGGAGCTCTCTTTTACTGGTGTTTTCATAAGGATAAAAAGATCATTTGTGCTATTTGTTCTGTTTATTGAATTTCATACTGAATTGTTTGCTCATATGTTTTATAATTTTGGATTGTGAACTCATTTCCACTGGTCTTTATCTTTAGATTCCTATGAGGCAATATTGAGGGAGAATCTCTTTAAAGTAATTTTGCTTTTATTTCTGCCAGGTGCCCAAAGGCTTTTCTATCCCAAGGCCACTTTCATATTAATTTAATTGCGTACAGACTCTTAGATCCTTTGGGCAGTGTAAATCTGAATTGCAAATCCCTGTGAGGACAGAACTATTGGTTATTAATTGCCCAAGGAATGTGGTTTTTTCTTTCCATCAAAACTGCAGACCAAGGAAACAACTATCTTTGTCTTGTTTTTATACCAGTGTGTGGGTTTCTTCTAATTTTCCCTTTCTCTAATGGAGTAGTTCTTTTGGGAACCAAGCTTTAAAAAGAGATCTCAGTTCCAGCTGTCTGCTTTCTGTGGGCCCATGGCCTCATCTCTTGCATGGACATCAAGACACAAAGCCCTCAATAATTCAGATGAAAGCAGACTTGGGACTTGTTCAGCATCATTCCACATAGAGTTCTCATTTTTCAGTTCTAGCTCGATTTTTTGGTGCCTGAGAGTTTTTCTTATGGTCTGATGAGCTAAGCTATGTATTTGAAAGGGTGTTCCTCACATTTTTCCAGAGCTTCCAGATACTCTGTAGCCAGAGTTTTCATAATGATGCTGGAAATGGAATTGTTGACCACTTCTTCATTGACATTCTAAAGCATTTAGGACTTGAACTACAAAGGAAATTGAATTTTAGTAAATACACAGTACAGCTTTTTTATTACTAAATGGAGTCACTTCCTGAATACATTCATGTTCAGAAAGATGATGTCGTCATTTAAATGTCTGGATGTGCTCATCTACTCAGGAAATAGTAAATAGTTATCAGTACTGGATTTACATTAAGGAATGAGAGATTAATATATTAAAAGCAATCTATTTCCATTGTTTAAGTTCCATAATCATTTAATGACAGCATTTTTCTAATAATTGGCATAAAGTTACAACTGTTTCCTGAGGAATGAGGAATAATACATGTACTAAAAAAATGATATATTTCTTATCTGTTAAAAGTTAATTATTGATTTTCATTTGCTCTTCTAGTGAAAAGCTACTGAAGTATGACCACTACCTTGTACCATTCACTCTGTTTGAGCTGGCATTTTTGTATAAAAGCCAAGGAGAAGTTGACAAGGCCATAAAGGTTCTAGAAACTGCAAGGTAAGTAGTGAAAGCTGCTTTTGTAGATTCAGGAATATCAATGCCATTACCTCAGCAGTAACATCATACATTTAAAAATTAATAAATTAATTACAAATTAGTAATATTACTTTCCTAATTTATACTTTATGTTCATGGCTTTTACTGTAATTATGCTGCTTCCAATCCTCTTAATGCCTCTGTCTGTGACTACTTATAAATGTGATTGTGGACATCTATCTGAGAGATTTCTAACTTACTGTCTTCTATATCAAGAGTCACAAACTCTCTCTGTAAGTATTTTTGGCTTTAGAGTATACGGACTCCATTGCAATGACTCAGTTATATCAAAAGTAGCATAGAAGTTAATATGTAAATGAATGGGTGTGTTCAGAGTGGCCCTTGGGTCATAATTTCCTGATCAGTAGATACAATTGTATACATCATGGTTATCATTTCCTTGAGGAGCCTCTGATCACATGAAGCTCTTTGATCTTCTCTGGAATCTCTGATTTCTGTCTACCATGGCAGTTCTGAAGTATTTCTATTATTTCTGCTAAGCAATGGCTCTTAGACTTGTGATCATGGCCCATTTAGATGAGGCAAAAACCCTGTAGTTTGTTTGCATGGAACACTTCATACAGTCGAGAAAGAATTCAATAATAGCTCTGCGTCCTTCATAGTTTAGTAGTTCATTGGTTTATTTCTTCAAATTCAGCAAATATTCACTGAGCTCCTGTTATGTGCCAGATACTAGTAAGGCTCTACAGAGGCAGCTATAAACTAAAAAGGCAATGTTTCTGCTGTCTTAGCTAGGGGGGGATATTAAATAGTCACATGAGAAAAATATCAATGGTTTGTATTTTGCTGAAATTTATGATATAATACAGGGTACCTGAATGTTACTTTAGGTTGCACTATTTCTGGAAGATTTCTTTGAGGAGATGATATTATAGTTGATATTTGCATAATTAAAGCTAGTTTTGAGGAGATGAGTCACCAGAAGTCACCAAAAGACTGGGCTGGGTGCATTCCTACAGAATCTACAGCTAGGGATCTTTTATATTGTGGAGTTGAACCACTAGATTGACAATGATGGCTTTACTCAGATAGTGCATACTTAGAAGAGCCGATTTGGGTAAAGAGACATACCTCTCTTTAGACCTTGATACTTTGAGGTGGCTGCTAGATACCCACGTGGAGGTGGTGAGCTGGCAATCAGATGTAAAATACAGAGTTCAGCAGTAAGGTCAGGGCTGAATATAGTCATTCCAACGTCACCAGCACAAAGATAGTAATATTTAAAGCCATCATACTTGAGGTCATTTTGGGAAAGTTACAGAGGAAAAGATGGCAGTCTAGCACAGTGCCTAGGATGTGCCATCATTTTAGAAATTAAACAAGATTAAGAAGATTTAAGATCCTCTTGATGAGGTTAAGTGGTATTAGGAAGACATCCAGGAAATCCAAGTACTTGAAACAGATAAGACTGATTAGTTATAAGGGCAGCCACTGAGAGGTCAAGCAACATAAGATCAAAGATGTAGCAGCTGAATTTGGCAGCATGAAAATCACTGGTGACCTTGACAAGTGAGGTAAGAGAAAAATAAAGTCAGCTACTTTAGGCAACACTTTTAGAATGTTTGCTGTGAATAGAGGACAGTAATAAGGGAGAAGCTTCAGGGACACAGTCCAAACCAGAAGGACTTTTTTCTCCTTCCCTCCCTCCCTCCCTCGCTTCTTCTCTCCCTCCCTCCCTCTCTCTCTCTCTCTCTCTCTCTCTCTCTTTCTTTTCTTTCGCTTCTTTGTCTTTCCTTCCTCCCTCCCTCCCTCCCTTCCTTCTTTCCTCTCTTTCTCTTTCCCTCTTTCTCTCTCTCTCTCTCTCTCTTTCTTTCTTTCTTTCTTTCTTTCTTTCTTTCTTTCTTTCTCTCTTCTCTTTCCTTCCTTTCTTCCTCCCTCCCTCTCTCCTTCCTTCCCTCCCTCCCTTCCTTCCTTCCTTTTTCCCCTTCCTTCCTTCCTTCCTTCCTTTACTGAGGGACTGAACCTAGGGCCTCACACCTGCTTTGCAAGTGCTCTACCACTGAGCTCCATCTGTAGCCCCTATTTTATTTTTTTCTTGTGGCAGGGTCTCACTAAGTTACATAAGCTACCTCTGGCCTCAACCTTGTGATCATCCTCCCTCCACCTCCTGACTTGCTGGGATTACAGGATGTGCCACTATGTCCAGCTAAGGACTTCTTTTTTTTTTCTTTTCTTTTCTTTTTTCTTTTTTTTTTAATGAATAGTAGGAGAAAAAGTAACTTCTACAGTTAATTTGTTGAAAGTGAAGGTGACTGATATTTCAACTGTGATATCTACATATCTTCAAATCTAGCTATTGGAAAATTACAGATTATAAATTCTGTTTTTCTAAATATTCATTGTTTCAACACAGTGCTATAGCAGACATAACTTTATAATGATGAAAATAAAAGATTAGCTCTTCACAACTAAAAAGCAACCAGAAGCCATCATTAATTCAAAATGTACAGTGATGCAAGCACAAATGTACTCCCCAGTAATTTCAACATTGTCAGTTATCTGTAGTTTCCCTTATATAGTTGGAACTCTGTAAAGTTGCCAAAATTGGTGACCAGATATTTAGGAAAATACTCAATTAGGTCCTCTAGTAAATCTTAGTAAAATGTTGGTGTGTGTTTATGAATAATACATTTTACTGACATTCATCAATATTACCAGTAATTGACTCTTAGACCTGTGTAAAGTGAAAAGCTATAGAACAAAGTGCTACTTTAAGGAAAGAGGTTATAGGCCACCTATCTGCCCAAGCAGTGTGTGAAGGCAGGAGTCTAGTGTTGAAGTGATTCCATTTTGCTGATTCTTAGTAGTTCTAGGTAAGGGAGGTCAACATGAATGATCTAAGTCTAAGTTTTTGAATAATCTCTGGATTTCCATGGCCCCTTCTGACATTGGCCTAATTATTATATAATTATTGGCCAAACCATTGATATTTGCATGTGAAACTTAGAATAAGTAATTTTGGTGTAATTTGGCAATTATGCTATGTTATAGTTATTGTTTCATGATGATTTCAAGGTATTTTTCTTCTGTTGAGTGATTGGTCATGTTCACTGTGTTCGTGAACATGCCTTAACATTTTCCAATCTAAAAAATGGAAGTCAACCTATTTAGAAATAGTTCATAAAATTTATTATGTCCTCCTCATAACTGGTTGTGAATGTTTTTGACTTGGTATTTAAGTAGAATATTGCTACTCAAAGTATGTTCTTTAAATCACTACTAGGAAGCTTCTGTAAATACAGACTCACTGTCCTCACTACCTTTACTGAAGCAGAATGCATTGTTATGCCTATTAAAGTTTGAAAGAAAATAAGGAAATTAGAGGAGGAGTCATGTTGGTACCCTGATATATAAGAAATTTTGATTATATAATTTTATTATTGTCTTCAGAAACAACTACAAAGATTACTCCTTGGAGTCCAGACTACACTTCAGAATTCAGGCAGCTCTTCACCTCTGGAGAAAACCATCCTCAGATTGACCACAATGCAAAGGATGAGATTTCCCCACAATTGGCATCTGCAATAGATCAGATCTTGTATTAAAGTAGAAAAGGAATCTTGTGAATCAGAGACAGATTTTATTGTCAATATTTTCTATCATCAGAATGGTTTATTGTTGGTCTACATAACTTTCCCTCTGTGAGATGACATTCAGTTCTATCTAGAAAATTCTTGTATATTGCCTCTCCAAAAAGAATTTTATATTAGATTTTAATGGGGAGGCAGCAAAGAAGTCTTTAAAAAGACTCATAGGTACAATAAAATCTAATTAGATTATTTATTTTTTATGTGGAAATTAATATTGGTTCAGTAGCAAATGGCTTCACAAGTGGAGCTACTTTTAGATTGGTTAGTTAAATTTAAGATATATTTTGTTGCTTAGGTTTAAATATGAGAGGGGAAACAAATATTAGATTCAAAATAACAGCAACCTTCTAAAGATTCTGGAAGAGACAGAGCATGAACTGTGTTGGGATAATGTACCTTATAGGTTGAAGATGCGTGTGTCTATGAAAGATGATGAACTACTAAGCTATTGGGTTTTTACTTCCTGTATTGGTTAAAGATGGTCACATGTCTGAGCGACTATCCTGTTTTTGAATATACTTAAGTCTATAATAATAACATTCAACAACATTAGACACATTCCCTGTGTATCTAAAGGGAAGAAAAAGTCATACTTTGTAAATTAACCTTAGTGATGAAGCCTATAATATATACATTGATTATTTTTCTTATAGGAAGCAAAGTTCTTGCTGCTTTAAATGATATATAAAGTATCAATAATTTTTACACTTTTGATGTTGATAAGATCTCATTTTCTAATCTCTCTAGCACTGTGATGGTTCCTTGTAAATATTTGGGCTGTTCTTGGTCCTTTAACTGGGAAACAGAATCAGGGTTAGGAGCTGGAAAGAGTCTGGCTCTGTTCCTGGCTCTGCTAGTGTGAGCAGTTAATGCAGTGACCTTTTAGGGATTCCTTGCTCCCTGTGCATCACCATATTTTCCTCATTTGTGAGATGGAGAAAGAACAGATGACTTTCAAGATTTCTTTCAGTTTTAAACTGTGCATCTGTGTATTGGGTATTTATTTTTCACAATGTTCAGTGTTTAATCCAAGTCATTCCCATTTAGAGTGTGTTCTACTTTTCAGTCATCGCCTTTGTCCATATGTGTGTGTTGCAGCTAAGGACCAGATTGTATCCAGTGAAGAAAAACAGTTCATGAGTTGATGAATCCAGAGTTTCTCCTTATTTCTACTTCTATTCTGAAGAAGAGCAACTTGTCCTCCAAGTGTCTGTCACAGAAAGAGCCTCAGATTGGGAGTTAGGAGTCCTTCTCTGTTAGTGAATAGTTCCAAGATCTGGAACAAGTGACTTACCCTTTCTGGGGCTTGGTTTTCCCAGAGGGCATAGCAAGGTAGCACTTGGTGCTTGTGTGGGCTCAATTAGATCATTTGTATGGTAAATTTCTGTAAACTGGGAGACGCTATATGAGTATGAGTGGTTGTGAGGATTAATGTTATACACTGATTACAGTATCTATACAATGTATTGGCTGAATGTATAGTCTCAGCTGTATCATGAATGAATTGTGGAAGTTCAAAAATCTTTAAATTTATTCATGCACTTGTCATTGACAATAGCTCAGATTATGAATTTTCTCCTTGCTATCCCCTTCTATCATACCCTGTGCCCAGCAGGTATTATTTAAGGTACTAATTCTTGACCAATACTGAGGAAGTATTTCGAGCAGAAGATGCTTAATACAACTTAAGTCAGAGGATCCTCTTTTTAGATATTATGGGGGAAGATATCAATATGTGCTGTTCATATAAATCATATACATTTGGGTACAGACAGGTGAGAAAATGAACTAACTGTTATTATGCTGTAATTAGTGAAAAATATGTTCAATAATTACTTTGTGTGTAACTTTGGGAAAAAGTTATGAATTGTTTTGAAGAGGTTTGGTAACATTAAAGCAAATATACACATATTTTTGTGAGAAGCTATAAGTCAGAACTGAAAGTCAGTAAAAAAAATTCCTATTTCTGATATAAAATGAAAAAATTTTAAGCTAATAGTAATTATTTTCATTTTAGCTGTGTTATCAAATATAAAAGGAATTCATCTTCCCCATTTAAATTTTTTCTTTATTTTTCCTTATTTTGTTTTTATTATTCCTATTCTTGTTATAATTACTTGGCAATGTGGATAATCTATCCAGTGGAATTTTAAGTAATGTAATAGCATTAATGCTACAACTATTTCTCTGTTTCCTGTAATGTTCAAGATATGCTTGTACCAATTTCTTGTGATATCAACTAATATTGTCTTTTTGGCAATGTTCTATGAAGAATGAGTACTGAAGTGACAATGTTCTATCTAACCTTTTGAAGGGTATATATGATGAAATTAGGTTGCCAGTCTGTCTGACAATCCAATTTGAGTAGTTCCTGGTATAACTGCCCTTATTTATTTATTTTTAAATCGAGGGACAGTGTTCTCATTGGTGCTTTGTAAATTTAAAGATTGTACTTCATAGGATTGGTGATAAGGAAGGCATGACGAAGGCAGAATGATTTCTGCTTGACAATTAATGGAAAATCAGCTACATCAACTCTTAACATGTAGTTTAACGTTTCCTATGTTTGTGGATACGAGATGTTCCCAAGCTATGTAAGAAAAATAGTTCATTGATTCTCTCTCCATTCAGAGGGCAGAGATGAGATGATTGGTAGAAGACAATTGGTAGATTAATCAATATCAGGGAAGATTTTTAATCATTAGAACAATCCAAGAGTTTGAACCAGTCTAACCAGCTTTTTGGCAAAGGGGTGAGTTTAGCAGTACTATGTGACTGTCATTCCTACCTGGCTTGAGTGCTTGGACTAATTGAATTTGAGGTACCTCTACAATTCTTTGATGAGAACTTAAAATCAGTGTGGGGGTGGTGTAAAAAAAATAAAATGCCCCCCTTTAATGAAAAGTGAAAGTTTCTTCCTTTGAAGATGGTTCCACTGTGATAAACATGAATGGTCTCTGCAGTTAACACTCATTATGATTCTGCATCTCATCTATCCCTGTAAAGTGAAACTATTGGTCTTTGTGAACAAAGGTTTCTCCCCTTTGGACAATAAAAATAATAATTAAAAATGGTCTTTTGTGACCAACTTGAGAAAATTCTGGAATTACTCTGATTAGTTCTCTGTTGGTTTATTTTTTTCTATTTCTGTTTTTTTCCCCTAGTTATACCCTATAAATTCACACACATATAGTTTAAATTAGTTAGCAAAGACTTGAGTTATCATTTTGAAACCTTAAGATTTTGTGATTTATTGGGCCTGCAAAGAATCTTAGGAAATTATCTTGTCTTTTTCAGCCTCTTTAACAGTATTGCTCCTTCCATCCTGTTCTGTACAGTGCAGTGTCCACTTGCTGCCTGTGGCTGTTGAGCCCTCATATGGCCATGGCCTGTGGATGGTGCCGAGGGTCAAGGGAGCGTGCCTTTGTACATGCTGTGGCTCTAGCCAAAGGCCTCCCAGGATCCTGCCTCCTGGCATTCTGGTGTTTACTTTCTGTTATGACCACCCAGTGACCACAGTCACATATTCAACTGTGTTTCAAATATCTATCTGTGAAGTTTATTTTTTATGTTTAAGTGCCCTTACACTTTCATCATGTTTATTCTGCTGAAGATTGACGTCACTGATATCTTTGAACTTTGGTCTCACCCCTCTCTTACTTCCACTGAACTCCTTATATACCAGACTAAAAGTTATTTTTAAGAATACTATTTTGTCTGATTTTTTAGGCATTTCCTTGCATCTGCAGAAAGTAACTGTTAGAATTGTAGAAGAGTGACTGTCCCCTTTGAAATGTTAGTAGATTTCCTGAGTAAAACTTTCTAAGATAACATTATTCTGAAAAATGTATTCAATCCTTTTGAATCTCTTTATATTTTCAGTGTTTCAGCATTGACTCTCTCAACTAGCCCAATATTGCAATTTAAAGGTTTTTAGACACAAGTTATCCATTTAGAAAATAATGTGGTAGATGACTTATTAAAAGTTATATATTTTATGCCTTTTTGCTGCCTATTGTTAATATTTTTGAATGTGTATGATATGTAAGTGATATGCATAAATATAATTAAGACTTTTTAGATCTCTTGACATTTTTGATTAGGTACATTTATTTGTTGATAGATAAATATATATATAAAAGAACTTGCCAATATTAAATCGGTAAAGTTTTATACTATTCTTTCAATAACTTAGGATTTTATTCAAATTGTTTTTTCTCTCTAGCCCAATTATTTACATATTTCTCTTTAACTATTAGATTGCTAGAACCCTAGTTCTTCTTCCTTTGTTAGTAGTTTTGTCTTCAGTGTGTTTACTGTTAAATTTTGTAACTTTAGAATGTTGAATTTTAAATGTAGTGAAAAGGACACATCAAAATTTATCATCAGGGAAGATATCTTTTTTGTTTTTTTTTTAATTTTTGAGGCAGGACCTCATTATGTACCTCAGAGTGGCCTAAAACTGTGTATGTAGATCAGGCTGGCCTTGAACTTGCTGGATCCTCCTGCCTCAGCCTCCCAAGTGCTGGGATTACAGGTGTGCACCACTACACCTATTTTAAGGGAAGATACCTTTTGTATTGAGAATTTCCTTCCAATCTTAGCAGTTAGACCTTCTTAAAAGTGAACTGTGGAAGTCCATTTCAGTCTGTTTATCAAACTTCATCACTATGGAAAGAAATGATGTAAGAACTATTCCATGTATTGAGATGGCTGAGCAGGTTCTTGGCCTAAACCATCCCGAGAAATATGTAGATTTAGCATCAGGAAATCTAAGTCCTTCTGCTTGCAGCACCATGACATGTGTTCAATACAATAATATTATAACAGGACTTCGCATGGAAAAATTAAAGCAGCTGACATATTTAATTAATGAAAACTGCTTATAGATGCCTACTATTGAATTTTTTTTTTTTAAGTTTTCCTTCCTTCCTTCTCTTTCTTTTCAATTCTTTCCTTTCTGTTTCTGGGGAATTGAACCCAGAGCTGGCACATGATGTGCAGGTGCTCTATCATTGAGTCACATCCTCAGCCCCAAGTTAATCAGGTTAATTATTTCATAGAAAAAGCCAAGGTACAAAAATACCAAACTTTATTAAATAAAACTTGCTAAATATTAAAATACAATACACCTTGAGCACTAATCTGGTAGTTTTAGGAAAGGCATAATTTAAGTGATGAATACAAGGGATGCTGGCATATCCCATTGGGAGATTTTTTGTTTAGCAAATTGATTTTAATTATTGGTGGTCTTTTGGGTACCAAAAGAAAAAAAAAAGAAAAAAGAAAAAAGAAAAAAATCTCTGTAATGGAACTGATAATTAGAGAAATTGAATAAATAAACACATTAAACAATATTATTTATCATCTCATTTTTTAAAGGTTCACATTATTTTGAAATCTGAAGGTATATTTAATTTGAAGTTATGTCACTCTCTGCTTTGGAAATTATATAGACATTTTATTTCATTCTTTAATGGAGCCAAATGTCTAGGTAGCAATTTGATGGAGTAAATGAGTATAAATAATTTTCCTTAATTCCCTTTTTACCTGAAATGATTTATTCTCATAGGAGACAATTGCTTCCTATAGAGTTCCTGGTTTTTGCTTTAAGAAAATAATTTACATGAAAAGAGATTATGGTAAACATTTTAAATCTTAGGCTATTGGTTAAATTTAATGGCTTAAGGAAACAGCATTGTTGGGGTCTGTTTAACCAAGATTTGCAGTGGGAGAACATGTGTGTTTCACTGATACTTGCTGTCCAGGAAAAGTACTTAATTCTCAACAAAATGTTGCATTGTCATATTATGTTTTGGAATTCTATAACAAAGTAGTTTATTTTTTATTATTTTTTCCATCTTGATTGTTGGCATCTAAACACCTGAATGAATACCAGCTGACTTATTTATATATTGATATGTTGGATATTTCTTTGCTGATGTTCATAGGACACAAATTTTTAAATGCAATTTGCTAAGTTATATATAAAGGTAAATATATATATATATTTAATGAGTGAGAATTATTTTATTACTGCAGTTTATTTTCAAAGCAAATTTATTTTGTAGGTGTTTCATTTGGGAAATTTTGCTTTATCTCATAACACAGAAAATAAGCCTGTCTTCTATTCTGGCTGCCTAAAAGCCCCTTAATGCTAACTCAACATGTAGGAGGATTTTGAAATTCTTTGATAACATTTATTTTTAATTTTTATTTGGATTAAACAGAAATAAATTGGAGGCTAAAACATTTTGTAAACTAGTTTGACACTACCTGTTGAATATCAGAGCTATTAGTAAAAATTGTCAAGATCTGATCTGACTTCCTCCTCACTACATTTGAGCTTAGTCTCCTGTCTTTCCCATTCTCAGCAGTTACTGTTTTATAGAACAAAACAGTTTTAGGAATTGAAGATGTATGAGTTCTATGTAAAATGAATGTGTTAGTAACATCCAACTGCCGATCAAGTAGATATTGGTTCTGGTAACAGAAAATAAAATTAGACTGTAGCTATAAAAGCATTTTATCAATACAAGTCAAGAAGAAAACTGTGAACTGATATTTTTAATGTAAAAATTGTGTTCCCAGTTAGTATTCTCTTGCTGATTTTGTGTTAATCTTATCGTGTATGATTTGTAAGTTAATGTTGATATGAGATCTAAGTTTTCAGCATGAATACAGCAATTCCTGTAGCCTATTTTTACTATTTAGACATTTTGGAAAACAGATGTCATCTTAGAAATTGTATTTTTAAAGCCAGGCTCAGTGGCATACAACTATATCGCAGCAATTTGGGAAGCTGAGGCAGGAGGATTGCAGTTCAAAGCCAGAGACAGCCTGAACAATTTACAAGACCCTGTCTCAAATAAAAAGTGAAGAATGGGCTGAGGGTGCAGGTCAATGGTAGAGTGCTTGCAAAGCATGCATGAGATCTGCATTCAACCCCACCCCCCACAGGGAAAAAAAAATATTTTTATTTGCAAAAAAATCATTTTAACTTGAAAGTCAACATGTTTTATTTTTCATTCCTTTCTAGTATAGAGTATATGTTTAAGTTGCCAGATTTTTTTCAGAATTCTATATTTTCATATTGCTGGAACCAGTTTGCCTACAATGTGCAATTAAATTGTTATTTAAATAAATGATACTTGATGGAATCACAGTCTTGTTCTGATTGGTCTACATAGGAAAGCTATACACAACATTTGTTTTGCTGGTCTTTGTCATGTGATATGCACTTGAATTTTGTTTCTTGGCAAAACATTTTTTCTCTGTCCAACATTAACAGGCAGGTATGAAGGCCTTCTTTGTACCATGTTTTTGATGGAGTCTTGGGCATAAAGAGATAAATGGGATGGTACAATTATCTTGAGGGATGATTGCCTTCTCTTTTATCTTCTTATAATCTTTTTGAAAATAACCCTCTAGATTTATATTAGCTGCTGACACGTCTCCAATTGAAGGAGGAGTCTTCAGCATACATTTTAGCAAAGTGGACCAAGGGCTAGCTTCTGGAACCAGGAGGTCTGTGTTTAAGATTTAAAACTAGGCTTGAAGAGATGGTGGCATGTGATTCTTCTCCCAAACCACTTCACTGAACTTTGCCCACCCCTTATATAAAATGGGAACAACTGTACTACTTCATTCAGCTTTAAAGAGGATCTGAGAAAGGCATGCAAGAGCCATAATGGGCTAGTCTAAAATAAAATACTTTCTTCCACTCCACAAACCAGTTCCCTTGGCTAGAACTCGGTCACCCGGATTCCCCCAAAGACTGGAGACAGAGAAATGCAGTCTAGCTGTGAGCTCAGGAACAAGAGGAAGTGAGTATGGTGAAGAGTTAGCCTGTCCCTGCCACACCCCCATTTGAACTATCCACCACAGAGCTCTCTGGAATGTGTCCCCTCCTTTTCTACCTCTCTTTCCTTTGTTCTTTGTATTGAGGACTTGGTAGATTTACAAGTACAATAGTTACAATTTTTTGGTCTTAATGTAGTCAACATGAGCTACTTTCAAAATAAAAACTTGCAAGGCATATACCAAATAAAGGGTGTCTTATGGGCCCCAGGTCTGCAGCCCTAGCCCTGGGGCATCCTATCCTGTCAGATCTCAGAAGCTAAGCAGGGTCTGGCCTGGCTAGTATCTGGATGGGAGACCGCCTGGGAACTCCAGGTGCTGTAGGCTTGGGAGACAGATGCAGAAACCCTCTCCCAATCAACCCGCCACTGAAAACTATGAACAGCAGAGAAGCACTGACAGTAGTGTTTTGCCTGTTGTACACAGGGTCACTATGAGTCAGATGCCAACTTGATAGCACCTAACAACATGGATCCCAGGGCAAGAATATGGAAGATCCTCAGGAAATATCTAAATTCAGAATGGTAAAGTTTTTGAGACCTACAGAGCATTTCTTCTCTGTCTCACTTTTCTTCCCTTAGCAGGTGAACTTCTGCTAGTGATTTATAGTTTGTTGTTGTTGTTAGGTGCCGTCGAGTCGGTATCCGACTCATAGCGACCCTCTGTACAACAGGGGAAACACTATTGTCAGTGCTTCTCTGCTGTTCATAGGGTTTTCAATGGCAGATTGATTTTTGGGAGGGGGTTGTCAGGTCCTTCTCCCAAGCCTACAGCATCTGGTGTTCCCAGGCGGTCTCCCATCCAGGTACTAACCAGGCCTGACCCTGCTTAGCTTCAGAGATCTGACGGGATCGGATGCCACAGGGCTACCGCTGCAGGCCAGTGATTTATAGTAACTAAAGCTTATTATTATTTTATTTTATCAACCTGCAGCTGTACCACTGTGGCATCCGATCCCATCAGATCACAGAAGCTAAGCAGGGTCGGGCCTGGTTAGTACTTGGGTGGAAGACTGGGAACATCAGGTGCTCTAGGCTTGGGAGAAGG